>JARKIA010000520.1:0-61173 GCA_029289565.1 Mycena galericulata
TATTCGACGTCGTGCAGCGTTCGCTGCCGGGGAGGAAGAAGGGAAGGCGGCGCAGCAGGAGGAGTTGCGGGAGCTGCTAGTGCGTTGGTCGCGGGTGGTGGCACTCCCGGCGTACGCAGTGGAGTCGCGCAAGTACGCCATGTACATTCATTACACAGGCTGGCTCGCCTGTACCATCTACCGCCTGGACAGTTTGGAGTTCTTGACATTGTAGTACATACTTCACACTAAACAATGTAACAATTGGATGCAAAATGAATGAATGTATTCAAACATAAAGTACAAGATGGTTAGTATATGAGAAATATCATTAGCGCGGAGGGAGGGCGAGGACGAGGTCGGTGAGAAGCCGCCGTACATGCCCCATATTCCTCTCTGAAACACCTGTGCTGCAATAGCCACGCATGAAGGCGGGCATCGTGCACAATACCCAGACGCCGCAGTTGTAACCGTTGGTTTGGCGGGCCCGCCCCTGGAGTCAATCATGAATCAGCGGCGACGGAAACGGAAATTAAAACAGACAGATGTACCAGTTCAAACAGAGGGCTCACCTCCCAGGCGCCGTCCGCCAAGTCGATGTTCATAGGATGGTTCTTGCGTTCGGCAAGGCTCACCATGCGGGTTATCAGCACCATGATATCCTATGCGGTGCGTCTGAGTCAAGTAACACAGGCAAAAGGACGAACATACCTTGAGATCGCGGCGCCAGCCACCTCTGGAGGCGAGACTGTCGAAGATAAATACCCGTCGTTCGTGCACGGCGATGACGGCGAGCACCCAATACTCCTCCTGGCGCCGATGGATCGGCAGCAACCAAGTAGATTTTTCCCAGAATAACGTAGGGCCAACATGCCGCCAGACCTCGTCGTCGGAGGCGATCCCGGACGATTTGGGCATGGTGAGTACGAGCGTCAAGCTCTTGTAGTAGGTAGGGGTCTGCGACAAGTGCCTGAAGCTCATTTAGTTAGTTTTTAGAGTATGCAGCAAAATTACACACCGGGGTTTCCCACCGAAGCTCCCATGTGATGGTCTCGATGCCGGACGTTTCCTCCAACTCCTGCGGGTTCTCCAGCATGTCTCCGACCAGAAGAGGCTCGTCGGTATCGGAGATGAGCCCCGGGTCGAGTTCCTCAGAGGCGACAAAGTCGCCGTCCACGGTGTGAGGCCCTTCGAAGAAAACCTCGTCGTCCTCGGGCCGTGGCGCAGCGGGGGCGGAGGGTGAGTGCGATAGCGAGCGCTCGGGGGGATTGGATGGTGTGCTTGCTGCTGGAGCCGGCACGACGTAGGTAATGGCGGTGGCGGCGCCCTGGGGCCGAGGGCGCGGGCGGAGCGCCGGTTCCCAAAGTCTTCCCAGATATTGGATGTCTTGCTGCCACCGTACCAGAGGGAGATGAAGATCTGGATCTGAGATGCGTGAGTGAGTCGTTAATAAAAACACCACAAGAAACATACCGTTGGCCGCGATAGCCCTCGCCACAACAGCAAGCTCCTCCATCAGCCAACGGCGGAGGCTCATGCGCTCCTCGTTCAAACGGTCCGCCTCCTCACCGCATCGGTCGATGGTGTGCAGGCTGCGAATCCCATCGCGCACGTCGCAGTCCTCGAGCCAACGCGGTATGGGCTCGCTCGCCGATTGAATCCAAACATCTTCGTGGAGGGCGGGGTCATTGCGCAGCGCATCCAACGTCGTCGGCAACGCCGCCGGTATGGGGACGAGACATCCGGGAGGGCGCAGTGTTTCGAGCTGTGCGCAGTACGCGTTGAACTTCTTGATCGCCCTGACCAGAGCTGGCTGGCGCCTGGTTATCGCCTTCCGAGTCGCCTGGTGAAGCTTGGTGCCTATGCGGTGGGTGATTAGTCGACCAACGTTGTGCCAAAGGACGAGCAAGGCGTACCGAGAGCTTCCCGTCGACCGGAGATGGCGCGATCCAACGTTTCCCACTCATAGAAAGAGCCGACAGCGCGCTTCCGGAGGTTCATCTTGAGATCGCGCATTAGCAGCAGCGTCCGTACGAATTCCAGCGGTAGGCCGTCCAACTCAGGGAAGGTGCCCGCGATATTGAGCGAGGCGTACAAGGCCTCCGCCTGATCGCTGAGCGCCTGGTGGGTTTCCTGGAGGCGGCGGAGGATGACGAGTGTCTCGGGGGCGGCGGAGCCATCACCGGCGATTGAGGTCTTGACTTCGAGGATTGAGGTCTCGACAGTGTCGATCTGGACCTGGAGCGCCAGAACCTTGTCCAGTTCGCGTTTGAGGCGCGCGGGGGCATCTGCGAACGAAGATGAGGTGGAGGAGGCGACCTGTGGGGAGTCGGGCTTACGGGCACGAACACTGCTCTGCGCCGTTTTCTGCGCCGCCCATTCACTGCGCAGCTCGGACACAGGGATGCGGCAGTCCCGGAGCGTCCGACTAGCACTCGCCAGCTTTGGCGCGAGATTCTTCTCCTGCTGGCGCTGCAGCCAGGCGCCGAGATTGGTGAGGCCCTCTGCATTGACGAACGACATGTAGAGGTCGATCATCCAAATGCGCCTTGAGTTCTGGAATAAGTCAGTACCACCTGCAGACGAAAAGATGGTGCACGCACCCATTGGTTCCTCGTAAGAGGGATAAGCTTCCGGATGCGCGACCAGATGCGCTCAACGCCTTCACCATCCGTCAACCCGCACCCGCGGCGCATGCGGGGATTGTAAATTAATTGGCACACCCACTGGTGCCCATACGCGTGCATCACGTTGATTGCGAAGGCGACGCGCTCACGTAGGCCCGGGGTGAGAAGAGGGAACTAGACAGGATTGGTTAGCTAGAGGCTTTTAAGGGATGAAACAAAAAAAACGCGCGACGACATCCATCACTTACCAGGTTACAGCTATTGTCTGCAATGCAGCCAACGTCGTAGGTTTGAAGGATCGTCGCCTGCGGCGGTAGGTGCTCTTGAACGACTTCCAGCGCCCCTATGATGTACTGCTGCTGCTCGCCGGGGGTGTCGATGTTGCATAAGAAGAGAACCTGCGAATGGCGGCAGTGTAACGACCTTCGAGTGCAGGTTACAAATATTTATTGTGGGATGCACGTCGTACGACCCTGGCGAGTACTCGGGAGTTATAATGGTGTTGTGGGGACTTGGATAAGCCTCCAAGTCCCCGAGAGAGTCGATATCGATAAAGCTGGAGACTCCTTGGACCAGAAATCTGTGTCCAAGTGCTGATCTAGTCTCGCAGCAAGCCAATGAGATTATCTACTATGGCTTCGATCCACGACACTGGGGGCACGCTGTGAATTGCGCGGCCCGGAAATCACCCGGAAATCACCAGGATATCCGAAATGTTCGGAACATTTCCTGGGTGATTTCCGAGCACCGCAAATAGCTCGGAAATCAATTATGTGCGGATCATGTCCTGGTGATTTTCGGACCCCGGGAATCATCTGGAAATAAATTGTTTCCGGGTCAAGGACCGAAGATTTGCGCGGTCCGGAAATCCGTGATATGCGGTGTCAGGAAATCGTGAACATTTCTGATCGCCAAACATACTAAAAAAGGGAATTAATAGAGGGCAGCTGACTCGCAGGATCACAATCCTAGGATTTCGACCCAAACCTGGAAATTTCTACACCTTCTCGAAGGGGAAATAATGCTTGAGAAGCAATACGCAACGCCTGCGTCCTAAAAAGGAAAAGTCAAAATACTCCATATGTATCCGGGCACAATGAGCTCCTCGATTGCAGACCCAGATGATGTCTTTTCGGAGTGGAAAAGGATTGATGCGAATTTACAAAGAGTGGCACACTGCAGCGCATGTACTACGGAAAACCTGTTTGAAGAGGTTGTTACATGCCTCCTGGATGCTGGGACGGACCTATGCTCGAGGCTGGCTCGAATTCTTCTGCAAGTTTGAAGCGCAGATCTAGAGATCATTTGAAGGAACGCCAGTGGTGAGTACTTTTCTGCATCCACTCACTGCCTTCGAGCTCGGTTCGTTGTCTGGACCCCAGCTTAATAATTGATACCTGCCTACCTACCTTTCCGCGTTTTTTTCTTAGTGTCCCACTCTAATTGATATAGGTATGTATCTTATTCCATTTAAATTCCTGTGCAAGAGTTAGGGTGAGTTGACCTGCAGTTTGAGTTCGAGTCTCTCGTGTCCTAGGAACGTCAAGAGTGTGCCTCCCAACAGCCTGACATCCTCACAAGTTGCATGCACTCAAGGGTTTGTGGGTGTATGAAAATAATCAATTACTGCCTCTGCATCATTGCACGGTGGTAGCTTTGACCGGTACCTCCAGAAATCCCTGGCAACAAGTACACGCTCGGTGTTGCGATATGGTGGCGTGGCGAGCAAGACGTCTGACAACGAGACTGGATTATTTATTTATTTTTTGGGCAGACCGAAGTGACCGCCAAATCCCCGCTCCGTCTAAATTCTCCGCGGGCCTCGACGTCCGTTAACCGCGCTATGCTTACAGCGCCCCAGCGCCCTTCTCTGTGCCTGCGCACTCAGATCAAACTTAGACGGGATACAAATAGTAGGTGACTATTGAAATCCACTGCTCGTGCACAAGTCAAAGGCCGTTTACAGCTTGGTCGTAACCTTGTCAGTCCAAGTCAATTTCGATAGGATGAGCACTTGAATCAACAAAGCCCACCTCGCGCCCCACGCCAACCACGAGTGGTACTGCATTGCGCGTGTTGCCCTTTGGCTTGAAGGAGGCGAGCCCTGACACGAGGCCGGCAACGCAGATGCGACCTGACTTGGACGTGCGCAGTCTCGAAGGACAACCTTAGCGAGTGTTCCGATCGGGCAAGGAAAAGTCTTGACATATAGGTTTGTACATCTCAACACTGCGGACTGGTCGGAAAAAAACTTCCAAATCAAGATTCAAAAGAATACACACCGAGACTTCACTCAAGTTCCCAAATCTGGGTGCGGCAATGCGCCCGTGACACACCACGTCCGAGCAGCGATCGTGGCTTGCACCACTAACTGCTTGATATCGAACGCCCGGTGTGCGTGACCCCTCGCAAGGTCCAAGTCACTCGCTGTTGCCCGCCGGAAGCCGACTTGGAGGAGGGCGTCCAGTCGCAAAAACACTCGCTGCGGTCACTTAGGGACGAGGCAGATGCAGAGGAGCCGTGCGAGTGCGTGCACGAGACCTCTGACTCGGGCTCTCACCGGGGTCGGTGCTCGATAAGAGTTCCGGCACGTTATCCTGCGAGCTCGTATGTTCTCAGGGTACGGATCAGCGCCGCGCCGTGCCCCGCCTCGCCGTCGTACGTGTCCACGGGCCCGGCGTATATGACGTACGTCGTCTTGCATGGACTCGGGGCAGGTGCATGCTCCTCCAAAGCAGTGGTTGGCGCCGGCACAGGCGACTTGCTGGGAACGGGTGGTGGGGGGAGCGGGAGAGGCTCGCCTTCCAAGGTGGGGCAGTGGGCGAGCGTACGAGGGGCGGGCCTACACATTAAATTAGATTAGATTAAAAAGAAAGAAGGTCAGCCCACCTCCTCGTCGTCTTCAGGAGAGATTAAGGAAGCTGGCGCGTGAGTTGGGTACACTGTGCTCGGGATCCCACGGCGCGGCGGGGAGGTCTGCACCGACGTGAGTCCACTGTTGGAGAGTGCACATAATTTTGGTGCAGCATATCCTGCCTCGACTATGTCCCAAGATTGTGCTACATCTTGACGTCGAACGGCTGGCGGATGCCAGACACGTGTGATTCCTCGCAACGGCAGAGGATTGGTTATAATTATGTCCGGAAAAGTAGAATACACCAAAGTGTGCAGCCGCCGAGACCAATTCTAGATACAGAAGATGGTCAGAATTCTAAAAGTTGAACCGGGGCAAATGGAGACGTACTTCAAATGGAAATGTCTTCCTTATGATGAAGCGTGTCGGGTCTGTGAGCAGAAGCCTCTGCTTCTACGACGGCACCAAGTGTGGGTGGTACAGGTGAGGAACATGGCACCGCGTGGAACGAGTAGTGGGTCCCGCATGCCCCACGCGCCTTCAGGACTGTCGAAGGTTACAACTCCCATCAGACTACTCGCGCAGTAGTTTGATGGGAGTTGTAGCCGCCGACACGGAGGCGAGGATTTGGAGAGCATCATACTCCTATCGGATGTGCGCGACCATTCAGAAACATTCGAACCAAAATATAAACTATAGAGAAAGGGTACATACCTGCTAAGGAGTGAAATAAGACTGCCTTGTCCTATTGAGGCACCGTAAACACAGAGTCTATTGGATTAAACAAAGGTCAGCCAGAAGTGTCATTAAAAAGAACGGGACAGACGTTAGAAAATCCAAAATAGTGTCGGATGGACGTGTGGCAATACTTCAGGTTTACCTGCACGAAACCGAAACTTGGACACAACCCGTCGGTCGTTCACAAGCCTACTTGGCGACACTGGCGCGGGTTACGCGCGAGGTCGAGCTCGGAAACACCCCGTCGGTCGTTCACAAGCCCGTCGCTGCAGGTTTACCCGTGCAAAGCCGAACGTCCACATCGTTCACAGGCCCTCTCGCTGCGGCGTTGCCCGCGCGAAGCCGAAGCTTGGACGATGTCTGCGCCGTCACTCGCTGTGGTGTTATTCACGCGAAGCCGACTTAGACGCAATGTGGACCTTAGTCCCCAAGACACTCGCTGCGGTTACCCGCGCGTAGCCGACTTGAAGGCGGGCGTCCGGTCGCAAGACACTCGCTGCGGTAACCCGCGCGTAGCCGACTTGGACACGATGTGGACCTTAGTCCCCAAGACACTCGCTGCGGTTGCCCGCGCGTAGCCGACTTGAAGGCGGGCGTCCGGTCGCAAGACACTCGCTGCGGTAACCCGCGCGTAGCCGACTTGGACACGATGTGAACCTTAGTCCCCAAGACACTCGCTGCGGTTGCCCGCGCGTAGCCGACTTGAAGGCGGGCGTCCGGTCGCAAGACACTCGCTGCGGTAACCCGCGCGTAGCCGACTTGGACACGATGTGGACCTTAGCCCCAGGACACTCGCTGTTGTCCGCGCGTAGCCGACTTGAAGGCGGGCGTCCGGTCGCAAGACACTCGCTGCGGTTACCCGCGCGTAGCCGACTTGGACGGGTGCGGACCTTAGCCCCCAAGACACTCGCTGCGGTGTTACCCGCGCGAAGCCGAACCTTGGACGATCTGCCTATTCTCAGACCCAGCCAACGATGAGATATACTGCTTACAGATGAAGTCGGCTCAAGAGGACATGTTCAATCGAGGTAACGAGGCAAGAGCCAAGCATGCATTACAATGGGGACACAGAAATTGGGGGCCTTCCGTGTTCACTGGAGCAGAAAGAGTCAGGTTAGCATCCACCAATGCGCTCGGTGCGGCATAGAAGGATTACCCCAAATTCTGTGTCTTTAGGTTCTATGGATGGCCATGGTAGACTTGTTGTACATGTTCGAGCGGGGACGATCTGTGAGGCAGTGAACACGACCTTAACACGAGGCGCCATTTGATGGGAGGCGGCCCGGCTCTCGCGTATGTCTATCTTAGTATCTACCCCGCTGAACGCAGGGGCCAATCCCGTAGGCAAAACTGATCATGATGCTTGCACATACATTATGGCTCTCGCTCCCTTCGACGCAGGTCCCGAAGCCGCACACGCGCCGCCGAGGCGAATCCGCCTCGGGCGTGGCGTGCGCGGCTGCAGCCGGCGGCACCAAAGAGTACAAAGGGTGTGCCGAGTCACGGGGAAGAATGTGCGGTCTCGACGTGGACGAAGCGCTCGGTCTCCACGCGACCTCGGTGAAGGCAGAATCGGGCGCACCAAGCGCGAGTATACCGCATGCAGAATCCGACCCCGCATGTTTTTATTTTGGGACGCGTGCCTAAGTTACAGGTTCGCACCAGCCACAGCAATCAAGTAAAAGGCTACGCACTTTCTCTAACATTATGACAATCATCTTGCTGCCTGCACGCGCCGGGTCAAAACTGCGAGTGCGCTGTTGACTCCGACGCAACCAAATCGCTGTTCGTTTCGCGACGAGGAGATACAAGCGCATCGCCAAAACTCCTGCTGGCGGACGCCAAAATGGGCGTGGGCCGCGGAGATAGAAATGCGCGCGAGCCCGTAAGAGCAAGGGGGGTCGTCATAGCCGGCGTGGCAATCTGCGGAACCCATAACGCGCACCCCGGAGACAGAACGCATAAAAGGGGTGCGCGAGACTGCCCCGGCCCGCTAACGCGATGCACCCCCACCCCCCGCCCTGGAGATGAGCGAGGGGCACAACCCGCACGACGCAGGAAAGAGTGCGCACCGTTGTCTACAAGGTGAAAGTCGACGTTGACGGGGTGGCCGGTCGCGCTCACACTGCATCGTCATCCTCGAACTTGAAGCCGGCGGGGTGTTCGGTGGGTGGGCGCGGAGGTCGATGTTGATGTCGAGGCGGACGGGACGCGATGAGCATTCGGCTTCTGAGGGCAGAAGAAAAGATGATCAGCATCTGGCATAAGAAAGGAAAAGACAGAAGGTACGAAGGAATCGAAGAGGTAATGGGGGACACACACCATGCGTCAAACGCTCCGCATCCAATTTCCTGTGCCGCGGTAAGGCCCTGCGGCGGGGCAAGGGTTGAGGATGTCGGCGATGGGCTTGATGGCTCCCTCGGAGCGAATGATGAGTGCGAATGTAATGGGAGGATGAGCGCTCAGTGGCTCCACTCCGGCTCGGTCTCGGTGGAGGATGGAGCGTTGAGGGCCTTCGTTCTCGATGTCCAGGTCGTAGTCTCGCGTCCCAGGGTCGCCGATGCCGATCTTTTTGACGCACATCTCGGACTCGCAACGCTGGACGCCACTGTGGTCCCGAAGGCAACGAGCAGCATTCCGAATCTGAGGGAACAGGAGGATGATCAGTATCTGAAAGGAGAAAAAAAGGACAGAACGGAGAGAGGCGGAGATGAGGGAATGGGAGGCGGAGATAGGCAATTTAAGAAGAGAAACGCACCATGCACATTCCTGCGCCTGAGGTCGACAAAGCCATCGATAAACTTGGAACTTGGAAGCGGATAGCGAACGCTTTCATGACAGAGATGACGAGCACTGGGCGGCTCCGCTTCGAATTGGCCTCGGTCGAGCGTCGTCGGCGTTACCGATGTCGAAGTGGATCGTATCCCAGGGAAGAAGCGGGCGCCACTGCGGATCATGAAGACGCCAAGTTCGAGGCTCAGTTCGAGGTCGCAGCGTTGGACGCCAGACGTAGATCTAGAAGCAAAGGCGGATAGGTTCTGCTGAGAGGACAAGGAAGGTTGCACCTGACGGATGTCCGTGAGTTCCCGATGCGACCGGACACAGGTGTACGCACCTGTGATATTGACGCGACGCGACTATTGGCAATACTGCTTGAGGAAGGGCAGCAACATGTCCTGAAATGGTATCGGCTTCGGAACCAAACTCTGGGTTGCTATTTGGCTTTATGTACGTATCTCCACCTTCCATGATCTCCCCCCTCGAATTCGGGTCTCGTTCTCTTCCTCCCGCTCCTGTTCCATGCTCGCATCAGTTTCGACAACGTTATCCGGCGTCTCCACAGACTGTCTATATCGACGACGCGACACGGAACATTATCTTAATTGATGAGCAACGCAGGTGTAAGAATAATATCTATCTCTTTTATCATCCATCTCCGTGCATCATCATCTCCAGCACCGGTTTCTCCGGTCTTCGGCGGCGAGCACAGCGCGAAAAATACGAAGCGACGATCAATGCCCAGGTCGATGAGCTGAACATGATTCAGCAGGTTCTCTACGACCTCGAGCAGAAACACGGCAAGGACTATGACGAGGTGCGGACCCTACGCGCGGAACTATTTGTGACCCCACAAGCATCGCGTTTGCAACCGCAGCCGCAGCCCAGCCTCTTTACGGCGCCGGCAGAATCGTACCGCGACCGCGAGGAGCAGGAGCGCGGTATTGCTTTGTGCGACCGTTGAACGAGGTGTACCTCACCACGCGCGAGGGTTCCGAGTGCGAACACCGCGACTGAGAGGCGCGTGAGCGCGGGCTGGACCGAGAAGGCTTCAACGAAGTCCAGCGCGATGCAAAGCGCGACTCTGGGGGGCTCAGGCTCGACCCCCGCCCCGCCAAACTTGCCTTCGTGCGTGTCTTTTTTGAAATTCCTGGTACCTACAGGCAGGGCGTGTTGCGTTGCTGACGTCCGTACTCACGCACACCCCTCCTTCGTCGCCTGGGCACGCGCCCTCGCTTCTGCACATCGGCCGCTCGCACTCTACCGCGCCCGCACAGTCCCACAGCCCCTTTGTCAAATTCTCGCCGCCGCTGCGGCCCCGCGGACCCGACAAGCTCGAGAGCCAGTTCACGAACGGCAACGCGAGCTACCGGACGTCGCTGCACCACCACGGCCAGCAGCAGCAGCAATATCAGCGCCAGCACTTCCCTAGCCATCTTCAGCTGCACGCGCTCCCCTTCGACGTCAGCGCCGGCCCCATCGACATATACGCGCCGGCGCCGCTGCTCCCGTCGTTCTTATAAGATATTCTGCAGTAGCCAACACTCGCCTGTGTCGACGTCGTCGGCGGATCTGTCGCTCGAGGAGTACGAAGAGAGCCTCCCCTCGTCGATGCGCTCCACGTTTTCGCAGTCCGGCCCCGACTCGGTCAGCAGTTCCCGCTTGCGAATATCTGGCGCCTCGACGGCGGGGAGAGCAAGTCGCTATCGGCGTTTCCGCTACCCACTCGTCAGGAGCTCATGGGCAGCGTAACCAGCAACCGGAATAGCAGTTTAGAACGCCTTCGTTTGCACGTTTCTTCATCTCAACTCGTGCGTTTTCTTCACCGTCGCGCTCATACTCTTTACTGATTCTTCATCGCGGCGCGTCGCGCGGCACGGACACGGGCGCGCGATCGAGGGGACGGTGCGGATGGTCGGCGACGGCGCGGTGCGGTGGAGCATGACGTCGAGCGAGCCGGCAGGCGCGGACCCCGAATGGGTCACGGAGAGCGTGCAGGTGGGCGACATTGGCTCCGCGATCATCGGACTGTGAACCGGCGCGGCACCTTCGACGACTGACCCGCTCGGCACCATCCTTGATCAGGGTGAAAGTGGGGATGAGGAGGAGGGCAACGACGCCCAAGACGCAGCGAAGATAGGGAAACTAGGGAAATATAACGTTGACATTAGGGTCACTCGCAGGGACAAAGACCAACTCTGCAAAGCAACGAGAGTAAGAGGTGAAGGAGGCGGGGGAACTGCTCGCAGATGCCGGTTATAAATTTAAACAAACATACATTTGAGCCGGACCCCTTAATTCTAGTCGACTCTCTTTCAAGCAAGGACACCTACACCACAAATTCTACAATACGAAGATGTTCAAGCTCGGAGTAAGAGGTGTGTGTAATATATGCGACAGTGAATATTCGAATAGATGTCAGTAACTATATCGCCGAAAGATATGGAAAGCGGAGAATGGCAAGGATTTTGGGTTGTGAACGATGTGTAGCGAGTGAGTAGGATAGTAGAAAATAGCTCGGTACTGGACGAAGCTTGCGGTCTGCATGCGCGGGCAACGCTTACGACCCTCCGGACGCGGGCGCCGCTTCGGTGAGGGAAGAAGTGGCGGTGGCGGACGTCGAAGCGCCGATGGGTCCGTTCACGTTGGTGGGCGCGGCGGCGGTGAAGGCGGGGGGGTTAACGGGAATTGTGGCACCAGTCTGAGCAGCAAAGGCGGGCGTGGGGACAGGCGTAGGCGTCGCGTTGGCGGGAGAAGTGCCGACCGGCCCGTTCAAGTTGGCAGATGCAGCAGCGCCGATGGCGGTGACGGCAGCAGGAATCCCAGTTGCTAATGTCTGGGTAGGGAGGCTGGGGGTAGGAACCGCCCCGATGGCGGGCGTAGAGAGCGATAAGGCTGCACCCTGAGGTATGTACGCCGGCTGCGTAATGGCTGCGTGGTATGGCGGCGGCGGCGGCGGAGGGTTCGAATAAGCCGGGGGCGACGCGGGCGTTGGGAGCTGCGCGTGGCCGACGTGGTATGGATGCGACTGACGGTGACGCGATCGGGGGGTGCGAATAGCAGGCATATTACTGCTGAGGTATGAGGATCCGTTAGGGTGCCATGGAATCAATCGACATACCGAGTTATCGACGACTGCGTTAAGCGGGGGGATATAGTTTTCGGTTAAACTGGTTGCAGTGCAAATGGAAGCAGCGTGCTGGAAGGAGACAGGTCGTGGTAAAAAAGCAAACCTAACATGGACATACGATCAAAATACTGGCGCCCACACATTGGCGTCACAGAACTTGGGAGAATTGATCTTATGAATCGGAGTTTTTTTTCCGGTTGAGGCCGGATACCTGGAGTATGACTATACCATTTGGACACACGTGGATATTTGATCGCCTATAGGCTGGGGTTTTGCTCTTGGACGCGGGGAAATTCAACGCTTCTGCTCCACATGAGCTCAAATCTTGTGGACTGGTCTTGGTGCGTCCAAACTTCCGGCGTCCAAACTTCTGACGGATGTTCCAAAGGCAGCGCAGCTCAAGACCTCACATAATTATTCCAAGGACATTCCAGCCAGATACTAGTTTTAAAACGGGTGCTTGACATGGGGATCAGGGTGTATCCCATGCATCTGCCCATGATCATCTAGGAAAACAAGATCCAAGAAGCGTACCAGACGGAAGAAACAGTTTATGTGTAAACAAGGCTGCATACCTTTTTAGGCTACATGGACGTGTACATCCAAGATGGGATTCCGTTGTTGATCATTTCACGTGCTTCCAAGGCTGTGCTCACAGTGAATCCCCAACTCGGCATGGACACTGCGCTTGTTCCATGCCTACGGTGGGTCCACCGCATATCAGAGTCAGGGACCGCAAAGCATAGCCCAGTACGTACGATCGCGCACGCACATCCTCTTGCGCCCCGAGTTAATTGGTCTCTGATTGTAGATAATCTGCGGAAACATCGCGAGTGAGGAGATGTGAAACGGCGCAGACGGAGAACGAACAGTGAACGAGGATTCAAGCCAAGTAAGAGCCCGGGTAGATGAGTCAACAACCTTTCTCCAGGTCTTCACCCGTGTCGCTGAAGTCCGAGTCTTGCGCCATCCGTGGCCCCCAGCTATATCAACCCGAGCCAGACGCGCGGCGCTACCCGCTGCTGGGCACAACTGTGACGAGAGGACGTAAGACTGGTTCGTGGTTTTGTCGTTGTTTTGTCCTTGTGTACGGATTTCCACCGGTACCTTCCACCCGCTAATCCATCCGTGGCTGTGTCCATTGCTTGTCCTTGTGTACGGATTTCCACCTTCCACCTCTGATTATACCGGAATATCTCTGAGATGGAACTCCAGGTACGCGACATGCTTGTCGGACGCTCTTATTTCAAAGTCGTCACAACATTTTTTCGATGCACGAGAGACGCGGTTATGATGAAATCCGCCAAAGAAGTTGGCGCTCAAAATTTTCTTTAGCACCATGGTGGACACTAACCTCCCAGCAGCTATGGACGGTATACGTCCAAGGCTACCAGGGCGCGGCCACCAGTCAGAAACCCACTGGATGGGGATGAAGACGGGAAGAGCTCGCTGTTGAAATATTTTCTGGGCGGCAAACAAATTAGACGGAAGCGATGCCAATCTCGGCTGGCAATCCTTTGCCGGCTATCATCCAAGGGTTTCGGAAACGGCTGTAAAGAGGCACACCGACGCGCAGACGATATTTTTTTTATTCCCAACCCTTTGATCGTCCTGAACTAGCTGGATGGACTCGGGTCGATTTGGCATACATGAATTAGATACGTTCAAGCCTCACGGTGGACATGCAGGGATATCAGAATTGCGCTACGACACTGTAATTTTTTGTCAGACGAACGTGCAAAAGTTCGCTCGCCGCTTCCATCTCCTCTGTTGAGTCCTCGTTGTCCCAGAAGCAATCCTAAAGGTTGATAAGTAATTAAGCGTGGAGGGATTCGAATAAATCAAGTTTACATCACACCCATTAATATGCATGGTCCCGAGTCCCGCCTCGCCCTCTTCTAGCCTTCCACGCTTTCCGAGGATGGATGATGCTACAAAAGACTGAGACACTCCAGAGTCCTGCTGCGTTCCCATCAATGATATACCCATCTGTTCAGACATCGCGTGGCTCATGGTAAGGGAAGGATCGATGCAGGGGCCGGTGTTGGGGTGGGCGAAAAAAAGGTCAATGATCGTAGTGCTGGATGCGTCACTTGGGAGACCGTGAACATCCGCAGAGCCGAGAGTGGGAGTGTTCGGTTTCAACGAATGTGCTGATACCTCAGAAAATAAGTCGTTCAGAGCTGAGTACAAAGTTAAATGATTCATCTGAATCGGATTATGATTCATACCGTCCCAGTCTAAGAACGATTCCCATGCCGGGGGGGGGGACCACTTGCAGAGATGAGTGCGGAGCGGGAAGTCAGGCGATTGCGGTAAAGTCTCGCAAGAGCAAATAGGAATTGATTCGGTTCCAGAGATGGTTGCGCCTGCTCCGCTCTCCACCGGTCCTACCTCGAATAAGATTCCAAATCATGTTAATCGAATCACCATACACACCTTCCTCTTTATTTTTTCCGTTTTTGCCACGGCCCTTTACCGACTCGGACGACGTAAAAGTATCGGGCCAGGGGTCAACAGGCTCTGTACCTATGAGTCTGGGTTAAGATCCAGCGTTTTTCGAAGTGGTGCGTTACCTACCCTGGCGCCGTGATCGGGCAACCTAATAGCGAGATAAACAAAAGGGCCCAGGCATATTTGTCTAGTTTACCTTGAGGGTACCGGCCGTGGCGGGACAGATTCGCAAGTTGTCCATGAAGTCAACTGAGCGCGCGGTGTTCAAGACTCTGGTTCGTAAAAGTCCCGAGCCCTCATTTATCGAATTTTGCATCAACATGAGGCAAGAGGTATGGCCAATTGCAATATCAATTGACCAAAAAGAATATCCAGAGGAACATATTCCGCAGGTCTGTCTGTGCTCCTGCTTATGAGCAGGATCCTTTCACTGCAAAAGCTAGATCTGAGGGCAAGGTCAACATCTTGTTAGTCAATTCTATAGCCTGAGCCGCAGCGACTTGAGTTAAGATCACGTGTGGCGGTGGACGAACCAGGATGACTCGTGAGAATGATATGAGATTTCCGTACATAGGTATTCATGTTTAAATTTTGGATTTGGATAGAGAGGACATAATTGGAAGGCGTGTTATTTGATGGTGAACAGTTGATGTGGGTATACATAAATGCTCCCGCACACTCTAGCCGTAGCATGAAAGCTGCGGGGGCCCAAGCGAATCGAAGCGATAGAAGACTCGTAGTACTGAAAAAGAATCTGGACAAGCATCCTTGATTTCCGGGATAAAATCACTCACATTACGTCCTGAAGGGCCCAGAAAAAATCATATAGGCCTCTGCCCAGCCCCCGGTCACTGCCTGTGAAATCAGTCCGGGGCATAAAGTAAGTTAGCGACGATTTGTCGACGATTTGTGTAGATCTATCTCATGATCGAGAAATAGCCAGCGCCAGAAGTATCTCCGGCGATGCGGACGTTCCCAACGGAGGAAAAACCTCGGGTTTTGGGACCCTCCAGATTAAATCAGGCCAAAATCTTCAAGATTCGTGTCAGACGAAGAGAAGGTTTCCGAGTCCGAGTCGATCTCGGCTTGGTTCGGCCCGCAGATTCGTGATCATCATGGCCAGCTGATTGACTCCCATTCTCGCACTCAGCTCGCACCAGGATTCAACCGTCACTGGCTCTACGTATACATCGCCATGGATGATCACAATGAGCTGATCCAGAGTATCGCGGAATTCTTTCAATTAATCAATAGCCTGTGGCGTGACTCGAAACCTCACACCACTCAGGAACTGAAAACCGGAAGGTTTTGGCTAGAAGTCCTGGCAAAATATAGGAACGTGTTTCATTGTCTCCGAAATACTCAAGCTGACACTGGGCTTACAAGTAGCCAGGGCTTTGATTCAGAAGTTGACCAGGGATTGAATGATAAACATACGCGGGCCGGTCACAATACTCGTTTGGCCGTACTATCAACAACTTGTTTCAAAATGATAGCATACGCGGTGAATGTTGCCAAGATCAAGAATATGTTCGACTTAACTCTCCCTGACCTCAATTTACTTGCTAAAGCCCACGACATTGACGTCGATCCCAACTTCGCGCAGGCATGCGTGCATATGAATACTCTAGCCCTCGCAATCGTTCTCAAGGAGGAGGCATCGAACCCCGACACAACAAAGTTGATAGAGAAATCACCTTTTTACAAGAAAAAGAAGAACGAGGAGATCATGGCAGGTTTCCGAAATTTGCTACCAACAAGACCGCACATGTCCGAGTAAGTTCACATTCAATGAACGAGATTGAAACTCATGAATCATAGCCATGAAATTTTCTGTCATGTTTGGCAAACCCGCACTGTAGCAATAACGGAAATTGCCCGGATGATCATCCTCTACAATGAAAAGTGTGGCGAGTATCTCGAGAAAGGGAAAAGCCTCCAGCAGCTGGAGGCCACATACAACGAACTGTTGGAAACCAAACGGAAACAGTCAGAGGAAATCCGATCGCTCAAGGAGGATTGTAATAAGGCCGAGAAATCGGCCCTCAGACAGGAAGAGTTCATAACCCATTTGGAGAATGAGGTCAAGGACCAACAGCAACAGGTAGAGGGACTCGAGGCCTCTAGGCGAGTGAATTTTTCATCTTCGCCTGCCGTCATGGACCCTTCCCCCAGGGACGAGGCAGAGAAAGCGAATCGACGCTGCAAACAGAAGTTGGAGTCCAAAGAGAAGTCCATTAGTACATTGTAAGAATGTCCCAGACCTTTTAAAAACTCCACTAATTCTTGTCCCAGGGAAACCAAGATGGAGGATGCACAGAAAGTCGCAGCTGAATATAAGGAAACCACTCGAAAAACGATTAAGAACCTTAAGGAGGAAAAGAAGGAAACAAAAGGCATGCCGCTTCCTTTGCATCTTTACTCATATATCCTGTAGAAGCTTGAGACCGAAGTCACCCAACTTGCAGAATCAGGAGGCATTCTCCAGGTAAAGAAGGAGGAATTGGAGCGGAAGAACAAAAAACTGGACGAACAGTTACGGCAGTTGACTCTGGCCCAAGAGAAAGTCGAAGACACCAAAGATAAAGCGTAAGAGGATCTTCGATTTTTGTTTCCCCCGTCGTCTGATCATTTTGTCAGAGAGCGGCAGCATAAGGACGCGGAAAAACGCGCAGAAACCGCGATCGCTGAACTCACATCATGTGTGAAAACTTTGAAAGCACGAGCGGTAATCGCAGGAACGCATTCCACTCTTTCGGCCCCTGATTTTTGCAGGCCGCTGAAGTTGAATCGTGGCGCGAGGAAAAGGTGGTCCCAGGAACACGTTTATTCAATACCGCTCACTTAGTAAGCTTATTCTTTGCAGGCCGAAGTGGAATCTAAGCTACAGAGCCTTCGGTCGATGCACGCATCCCTTCAGACTGAAAAGGAGGATTTCCAGCTGAAGGTCAGCTCCGTTCAGACCGAAAAGGTAAACTCAGACAGGGACTCCATTCGTTCCCTCCCCTTATATATTCCGCAGGAATCGGAGCTACAGAAACTTCGGTCGACACACGCTACCTTCCAGGCTAAAACGGTAATCTCGAGACGAATTGCATCCGCTCCGTCAAATGATCCCCACAGGACTCCGAACTAACTTCTCACAAAACTACTATCGGCCGACTCCAAACGAAACTGAAAGAACTGGAGTGCGCTCCATTGCGTCTCTACCACTTTTATTGATCGGTATTCAGGGAAGAGAAGCAAAGAGCTGTCCAAGACAAGGACACCTCGACTGCTGAAGCGTAAGAGGATCTTCGATTCTTGTTCCCCCGTCATCTGACCATTTTGTCAGAGATCGGCAGCTTAAGGACGCGAAAGAACGTGCAGAAACCACGATCGTTCAGCTCAAATCACGCGTGGAGGATTTGGAAACAGAAGCGGTAATCCCAGGAACGCATTCCATTTGTTTCGGCCCTGATTTGTGCAGGCCGCTGCAGTTGAGTCGTGGCGCGCGGAAAAGGTGATTCCAGGAACACATTTATTCTATGTCGTTCACTTGTTCTTTGCAGGCCGAAGTGGAATCTAAGCTACAGAGCCTTCGGTCGACGCACGCATCCCTTCAGACTGAAAAGGAGGAATTACAGTCGAAGGATACATTGCTTCAGGCAGCAGAGGTAATACCAGCTCAGAGATGGGTTCCTTGTTTTTATTGTTGCAGACCTCTCTTCAGGCCGCAAAGGTAATCACGGAGACGAATTCAGCTGTTTCGTCAACTAACTTTGGTAGACCAAAGTAGACTCTCGGCTACGGAAGCTTCGGTCGATGCACGCTTCCCTTAGGGCTGAAAAGGTGACCTTGGGAACACATTGCATCTATTGTGTCAACTGACTTTTTAGACTTCCAACGAGTCTACTATTATGGAACTCCAAAGGAAACTGACAGAACTCAAGTGGGTTCAATTTACTTTCTACCGCTGTCATTGATTTGTGTTCAGGGTAGAGGTGCAAAACGCTGACCAGGATAAAACCACTTCAATCGCTGAAGTGTAAGAGCACCTCCAGGTCTCTCCTCTCCCCCGCCATCTCATCGTTCTCAGAGAACGGGAGCGTCAAAATGAACAAAAATCCGCTGACTCTATCATCGCTCAGCTCAGATCAGAAGTCAAAAGTCTACAAGCACAAGCGGTAATCTCCCCTCATGAACACGCCATATTGTCTGCCTACCTTTCTTTCTCGCAGACCGAAGCCTACGCAGATAATATCGAAGCCGGACGTCAGCTACAGTACGTTGTACAAAGAATTAACATCATTTCTCTGGCTCAACAATGATTTATCAGGTGGCTGCGTCAACGAGACAATAGTCTCACACGCCGGCTTGCCGAAGTACTTCAAGATAACGCGGTTCGGGAGGGGGACATCACGCGATTGGAAGATGACCTGAAGGAGCAGATTGCGCAGTTGGTTGAGAAAATTCACGAGAACGATGCTCTGCTGGAGGAACTTGAGCAGTTGCGTGTTGACAACGAGAAGTTGCGGGCCCAGACGATGAAGCTCCAGAAAGATCATAGGGCATCCGTCGATGCCCTCAGGAAACTGAAACTTGCCTATTTCGAAGCTAAGGTCCCGTCCTGTTCTGTCTCGATTTGCCGGTAGATGACTTGCCAACAGAAAACTATTGAAGCTGTCCAGAATGACGCTCAGATGAAAGAAGCCGAAGCTGAGCGGAACAGCGAAGAACGAGAAGCCAGAGCTCGCACGGAAATACGCAATCTCACCGAGATGCTCCAAAAGCTCGAGCACGAGCTTGAGGCGGCCAGAGTCGGTGTCAACTTTTCATATTGGGTACGAGTTGGCTACAATATGATTATACAGGCAGATGCAGAGGACAGAGGCGCAGATGAACTATTCGTCCTGGGTGCTGTCCATGCTTTAGGGATGCAGGAGGGTAGGAATCAACGAAATAACCGGATTTAACCCGTATCGCTGTCTTCCGGATCTCATATGTATCGGACTCGAGAATGGCGTGGCAATATTGCCTGCAGACATCAGGCGCATTGAATGACAAGATTCATTGAAACCAAGTCCAAAGCGCCATTTGCGCAGTGGTCTCAATAGCCGCCGAAAGCAAAGAAAAACTCACAGCTGGAACAGGCTCCCCCGCACATCGTTAAAATTATATCCGAACCCGTTCGTGATCACTGTGCCGCATACTAACCGATTGGACCAGAGGTGGAAGGTGGAAATCTGTACACAAGGATAAGCAACAGCCCGCTCGCTGATCGCCGGCAGATAAAGGGCTTCTTTCTCAGGGGCGGGGATGTGACGGAACGGCCAGATTCCGAGGAAGGAGTCGAGAATCCTGACGACCTGCCTGCGAGAGATGCCATCGGCGCCCCAATGGTCCAACGTTGGTAGCCTTGAACGTATACCGTCCATAGCTGCTGGGAGGTTGGTGTCGCCCATTGTGTTGAAGAAAATTGTGAGCGCCATTTTGAGAATTTCTTTGGCGGATTTGATCATGACCGCACCTCTCGTGCGTCCAAAAAATGCGGTGAATAAATGGTACATGGGAAGAACGTAGAAGCAAGGGAAATGACTTTGAAACAACAGGTCGCGTCCTGGGCTTCCATCTCCGAGATAACTTATTTCAGTTGGGATGAGAGGTGGAAGGTGGAAATCCGTACACAAGGACAAACTTGAAACAACGAACATCCTATATATGTCCTCTCGTCACCGTTGTGCCCAGCAGCGGGTAGCGCCGCGCGTCTGGCTCGGGCTGCGGGCCACGGATGGCGCAAGACTTGGCATGTCAGCGACGCTTGGGAAGACCTGGAGAAAGGTTGTAGACTCATCTACCCAGGCTCTTACTGGGCTTGAATCCTCATTCACGGTTTGTTCTCCGTCTGCACCGTTTCACATCTCCTCACTCGCGATGTTTCCGCAGATTATCTACAATCAAATTGACCAATTAACTCGGCGCGCAAGAGGATGTGCGTGCGCGAGCCATCGTATACGCGCTGGGATGCACTATCGACGGAGGGCCGCGCAAGGAATGTGCACGGGCCAACTCGGCGCGCAAGATGATGTGCGTGCGCGCGAGCCATCATACGTGCTGGGATGCACTATCGACTGAGGCCGCGTCAGGCGATGTGCGCGGGCCTAGCCAATTCGGCGCGCAAGATGATGGGCGCACGCGAACCATCGTACGTGCTGGGATGCACTATCGACTGAAGGCCGCGCAAAGCGATGTGCACGGGCCTAGCCAATTCGGCGCGCAAGATGATGGGTGCGCAACGGAGGTTAACTCAGTGCTGATGTCAAGTATGTTCACCCCTCCCATATCTTTCGGCATCTCACTCACTGCAGCACCCCCAGCATCATCTCTCTCTTTCAGCGAGCTGCTGGGCGCCGTCGCGGATCATCTTCGCCACCGCGACGGCCTTCTGCAGAAATTACAAGGTTAGTCTTCATCTCCGCCAATTTTACCCCACAACGCTCGATCTAATGCATCCACAGCATCTGAAGCATCGCCTTCCTTCCTCTTCCGTGGGCTTCTGGGCGCCGTCGCGGATACTTTGCCTCTGCGGCGCCTTTTTATCGCCGGTCGCAGGCGTCGATGCCGTGGCTCTTCTCAACTCTAGAGGCACACGATACGCACGCTCCACTTGGTACTGGCGTTCCGAGTTTGCATCGATATCGATATCCGCAGCACGTGTGGAGAGCATAAGGCCGCTGGGGGGGCGGGTGATGGGCGGGTATGAGGCGTGTAAGGGCGTGGAGGACGTACTCCGCGCGGCGGAGAAGGATCGTCGTGACAGGGCGGGGAGAGGAGCTTGAGGCAGAGGAGGAGACAGAGTACGCGCATGGGCAGCATAGGTTCGAAGAGTGAACGGGAACGGGGCGGGGTACGGTTCGGGCAAGCTGCGCACGCCGGGGGTGGACCTGTTCGCGGGTGATGCTCCTGCGTCGCTTGGGGTACCGGCAGCGGAAATGAGAGCGGGAGCGGGTGGGGCGGCGTGGGGTCAGAATGCAAAGGCAGCCCTGTCGGGACGATGGAGGGGTACCCTGACCCGCCGCTGCCCGTGTCCAAGGACGGGCACGCCGATGGACACTTTCATCGACAATAACGCTATCGAGGAGGTTTCCCCGAGTCGGGTCCGTCGTGTGTGGCTTGCCGTCGTGTGGACGCTCACGTTCTACCTTCCGTCCTTCATGCTCTCATTTGTCGGGGGCATGAAGCGGCCCGACGTGCGTGGCGCCAGAAGCTCACGATATCCCTACTCATCCTCGACGCGACGGTAGCGGAGAACACAGACAGCAACGAATACTGGGTCGCGATACAGGGGTCCGTGTACGATGTGTCCAACTTTGTGCAGCGATATCACGACGGAGCCGAGCAACAGCGTCGTTATCCTCGATGCGCTCGCGTGGCAGGATCTTACGTCTCATTCCCTCTGATGGTGCTCTGACGCTGGTCACGGACCCGTCGCTGCAGCTGGCGAACCAGAACTTTACGGACACGGAGCCAACGGAGATAGGGCAGCTCTCAGCTGGGCAGAGCGCCGACTGGTACACGGCGACGTTCCAGCCCAAGATGAAGAACTACTGCAAGGGGCCGCTTGTTACACGACATGCACGCCCCAGGCGTTCGCTGCGGACACCAACATCGCCAAGCGAGTGCGGTCGTTGCACATTGTCTTGTTTTGGCGCGGTGCTGATGACGGGCGGTGCAAGATCTGGGGGCAATGCGAAAACCGGGTCTACGATCTGACCGACTACGTGAACAGCACCACGACCACTACAACGACAAACGCAAACTCATCTTCATCAGACTGTAATGGGCAACGAGCCGGTTCTCATTACAGCGTCTGTCTAGAGAGACTAATTCCGGCTCAACACTCTGAGCCTGCGTGCGGAGCCTCTGTTTCTGTCACACAATCCAGCTATACACTTGGCATTCACGTTCATGGTGTAAGACGTCCCGCGCCATGAAGTTTTATAAAATTTCCCAAGCCGCGTACCTCAGGCTCTATCAGCCAACCGTTCGCCACATATGAATTGGTAAATGAATCCTGGGGTCCTTCCCGCATGCCCAGCCTGCCTTCCTATACAATACTTCCCCAATTCTGTACGTGCAGGCTTCAAGTAACGATCTAAACCTCCGTATCCATCGCCGCGTCGTCCTGGATGGTCTCTTCCGTCTCTTCATTCTCGTCACGCTCGTCCTCGACTTCCGTATCTTCATATATCTCTGACCACCAATGGCTATAATTGACCTGGGTGACATTAGTGTTATGGACGACGAAGATATACTGAAACTGACTCGATTCATAGGAAAGACATGTATCAGATTCCGGTTATTGAATTCGATCGGTGTCAAGGCGAAGTGACATTTAACGTGCCGGGTCTCAATAAGTTCGGTGGCCACAACTTCACCGGCTAAGTAGCCAAAGGGCTTGGGATATTTCTTGTAGGGGTCTTGTCTACCTAGACCAAGATTCACGACTCCAAAGCGTTCTACGACGAGATACGTGCTCTCGATTTCCATTGCCTCAGGAGTTGTAAGCCAAAATTGAAAGATGTTTAGGATTTGACCCGGTGAAACTTGGTTGGTCCCAGGTTGACGAAAGATAATGTGACTATCCTGATCGTACTTGAGGACGTTTTTCCGCGCGTATCTTGCATCGTTCAGAGAAATCTGATCCATTATTGAAGCACTGCACTGCCAACTTTCCAGGTTGACATCATCGTATTTTGAAGCGAGGTAGTTCTGCAAGAGCTGTCGTTCCTGCATGGATAGGGCGCTCCACCGGGACTTCGATGCAACATCAAAGTGGGAATCTGCTGGGTCGAGGATCTGCACCAGGCGTACGCCTCTAGAGTCTCGGAGCGATGCACGGTCATAGACTTTGATAGCCTCGGTGACACGTGAGCGGATCTCAGTATTGTCTGAGATCAATGCTTTGATATTTGCCATCCGCTGGGTTGAATGCATGAAGGTATTTTCCATTTCACCTGTATAAATATCAGTTCGCGTTAACTGTTTCCCACTCCTGTTACGAACCAAATTTCCCGTTGGTGTTTTGACGCTGTAAATGGTGAATATAACGCTCGTAATGGTGTGCACTTCGAGCATGCTGGGGTCCAAAGTCTCGTAAATTTTGACCAATGTGAAAAGCGGAGTGCTGGCTGGGTGTGATGGTGTTTTCTCTGAACAGTTCTGCCACTCCAGACATGTAGTTCCCATAGCACTCGTCAAATTGGTCTGCAGTCCCTGTATCGGTTTCTTTGAGGTTTGCCGTTAGAACTGACATAATCAAGGACACCATATTGTCCAACAACAGTTTTTTCCGACCAGCCTCGTCTCGCCACAGCCATATGAGCGTGATCGGCAAATGAATAGTGAAGATGGTTCTCCAATGGTCGGCGCTGAGCTTTCCACGTTTCGATGTCCCCCAGTTTTTAGGAGCTGCTCCGACCCAGCTCGGGAGGATGGTTTTGCGCATATCTTCCCATATTGCGCGCATCACGTCGTAACCCAACACCGCCCCCCTGTTGACAACCGCTTCAGGGGGTAGTCCGGATTTTTCTACTTCGATCTGAAAGAGTTAGTCTAAGACAATGTGGTCAAGAAGTACATACCTCTCTGATCAGCCTATCATACATATCAGACCGAGTCCCGCTTTCATCCAAGAAGCGGACACGGCACAAGTGGGCGAAAATAAAAACGTTTCCCCGTGCTAGACTGCTGAGTTTGGTTCCTCGATAGAGGGCTTTAGAGACCGATATGCAAACAGCAATCTGAACCTCAGTCACTTCCGGGTATCGGTTGACCGAGTTCTTTATTGAATTTTCTGCATCCGAAACTAGCTTTTTCAGCAAACTGACCTCCTCCTTAGCAGGCGTAATCACGGTTTGTTCTTCATCTGGGGTTTCATCCATCTATCAGCCATACTTGAGTACAACGTCACTTTTAGACAGTCAAACTCACCCATTTCTTTATGCGGAGTATAAACCAGGACCTGGAGTTCTTGTTCGATGCCACACGGAGGTTCCTATCGTTGCATATGTGCCAGAGTGTTTTGAAATCGACCCATGGGTCTTTCAAAAGAACTTCTAGCATGTTTGGATCTGTGCGATGGAGATGAAACAATTCCAGAACTCGGGCCTCACGGTTTGCAGAGGGTCGATCCGGCCTCGGGACTCGGGGTTCAGAACCATCTCCGCCATCCACCGATAGATCGATCCCGAAAAGAACTCGAATGTGGCGCTGGACTATATCGAGATCAAGAGCATGCATTGCTTCCACGAGAGCAGCATATACAGTCGCTTTCCAGTATGGAAGTTCGAGCAGTTCAGCCCATCTGACACCGGTCTTCTGCGTTATTTTATTCTGTTCTTCAGGAGTCGCTGCATCTTTCCATGCACGGGCGTCCTTCAGATGTTGTGCATGGCTTCGTTGAGGCCACTTTGTGCAATCGAATTCTTCGATATGCGCCATATCAATGTAGCAACCAATGCAGAAATATGTGGATGTAGCGGAGGTAAAACCTGATACTTCCCGGGCCGCTAGCATGTCCGCAGTGAGAGGGACTAGCATGGCTTTGGTATCCCTTCCATGTCGATATTTGTATGTCCTGGTAAAAAAAACACCAGGGTTCCAGAATTCAAGAAAATCGCGGACGATGAGCCTCAAAAAGGAGTTTAGGCGTCCAACTGTGGGCCCGGTAGGACTAGGCCCGGCTCCCAGGAAACACATGTTTTCATACAAGTACCGCATGTGGGTAGGGAAGTTCAGGAGGACCAGCCAAAACCCTGTCGATGTGACAACTTGTTTTGCCGTCTTATTGTGGAACGGATTGAATCCGTCCACAGCGATGCTGAAGAGATAGCGACTTTCTCCCACCGGGACTTCGAAAAACGGCTTGCCGTCCGGGCCCCTTAGGGCTTTGATGGCTGGTGACCCCCAAATATCGGACATTCGCCCGTCTGGAGTACCAGAGGCCTCAATGGGATAGTTCTGCAGGATTTCCTCTATTCCAGGGCGGGATAAAAGACGACCCAGCCAGGTTTTCACCGATTGGTGAACATAGGTCAGGCGAGGGGTGCACTTGACACGAGTTTTAATCCTCTCCTTCTTCCACAACTCTTCACCACATATGTCACTTCCCGAGGTCAGGCGATCTTGGCAAAGAGGGATGGCAGGATCAGGATCCTGCTCTGTAACGGGGTTATCGGTCGCAGCGCAGAACGGTGTCAGCGCCCAGCAAGTCGGACAACAGAGGTATGTTTCTGTGACCGGGTCAAGATTCAGCTGTCGATGAATGGTGCGTGGATCCTTCGGAGGGTCCTCATGTTGTCCCGGGGCAGCATTGAGCATGTCACGAAAGCCAGCGAGCAGAACAGTTCCTCCTTGGCGAGGAACATGGAAAAGCTCTGTCATCATTGCGGTGACAACCATGGCAACCAGAACACCAGGTTCCCAGCGCGAGATTGGTACAAAGTTGATCTCTTTCAAAGGAAAGTTAGCGACTTGAGATGTTCAAATGATAATCGGTTAGATACCATTGCTGACAATAATGCGATTGATATCTAAATGCAACCGTTGTTGATTCCAATGAAGCTCTTTTTCTAAAGAACATCGGTGGATTTCGCGGAAGATTCTTTCCTCCAGTCTCTCCTTTCCAACACATGGGGGGAGGAAATGCACAAGGCCAAGGAGTTCCCAGAGCCGGTTTTCGTGCTCTAAAAATGTGTTATTAACAGGGGCAGTGCGAGCTGGCTTCAGCCGATATTTAGGTCCAAGATTCGGTCCCCGCGGAGAATAATCATGTTCATAGCGTGAATGATCAGCCGGCTTGTCCATAAAAACGAGTGGGGTTGCCAAGGGGACGGAAAATTCCCCTGCGCGATTTACAACCTCCCGTTCTATCAGCTCAAGAGCAGCCTTCGTGCGAGAGGAGACTACGGTGGAAGCAGGGGGTGTAGATACCAGTGCGCGAGACTGGCTTTGCGCATGTGGGGAAGAGCGTCTTGGAGCACCTCCATGCGGCTGGGATCTCGGAGGACGTCGAAGATGGTAATTCGGTTGCCTATCCTGGTCATCATCTGCCGACGCCTGTCGTCGTCGAGAACTGCTAGGAGGGGGGTTTTGGAACCGGGAATTATGGAGAGTGTCCGGCCGTCTAGGTCTCGGCCTATAGGCCCCGTTGGCCGAAGTCATTGGGGGGTAAGGACGGTGGCGGGAATATGTGGCGTTATTATACGTGTCTTGCCGCCTCCGAGTCCTCGTATAATTATCGGGAGCTATTTCGAGGTCCTCCTGAATCTGTCTGATCCGGTCGTCCTTCCTATGGTTCTGCCGTGTGGCGACAGTCATCTCCGGATATTTGTGGTTGCAATGGACAAGACAGTCACACCGGGTTAAACACCTGGACATGGTACTTTGGACGTGTGCGTAGTGATCAAATGCAAGGTCGTCGTTAAGTTTATGCTTGTGTACGTCTTTCCACCTTCCACGGCATGAGTTTGACAGCTCGTGGTGGAACTCGGCTTTCAACACAGATAAGAGACGAAACGTTCTCAGTCTGCCTGGAAGCCTCTAACGTTCGCACGGAGTCAGAGAGGAGCGTGAATAGGTCGAATCACGAATATCCACTTAAACGGGCGAAACGACCGTTGAGCAAATGTAGTGTATTCAGAGATATAGGTTCGCCTAATCCCTCCTCCTTGAGCTCAGAACTAGTCGATGGTCAAAGATTGAGGGGTCAGACGTTAGGTACGTTAATCAAATGGCTTGGGATAGTATTCGGGGGGATTGAACTAACCTTGTCGTTTCTTACAAAGGCCGCCACGGAGATGACACGACGGCGCCAAGCAGGGGACGGACGAAGAGGGGATGCTGGAGACGCTGTGGTTGCGTTAGATCGGGCGGCCTGGAGTAGAATATGACGGACACGCAGACTGACCTGGGCATGTCGCAAATAGACCGCGCATCAAGTAGCAGGGTCTTGACGGGAGTCCAAGCAAGGATCGACTGGATTCAAAAAAAAATGTCTACACAAAAGCGAAAGCAACCCGTCCCAAGCGACAAGCCCTCACAAGGTAGCATGGGAGGCGGCTGCACAATGAAGGCAGCAGTCACGTATCGGTGGACTAAATGCACGGCTGGGAAAGCCGAACGCAGTGAGATCAAGGCGCTGAAGAAGATACAAGCCACGGGATCGACGCCTGCCAGCCGGGGTAAAAAGGCCCCGCAGAGGCAAAGACTATTCGCGACGGCGCCCAGAAGCCCACGGAAGGCAGGAGGTGATGCTTCGGATGCTGCAGATGCCGTAGAGCGTTTTGAGGTAGAAGTCGCGGAGATGCAGAGACTGACCTTGTAATTTCTGCAAAAGGCCGTCGCTGCGGCGAAGATGATCCGCGAAGGCGCCCACTCTATGAAAGAGAGAGATGATGCTAGGGGTGCTGCAGTCAGTGAGATGCCGAAAGATATGGGAGGGGTGAACATACTTGACATCAGCACTGAAGGCATATCAGCCTCCGTCGCGCACCCATCGTCTTGCGCGCCGAATTGGTTAGGCCCGTGCACATCGCCTTGCGCAGCCTTCAGTCGATGGTACGTCCCAGCACGTACGATGGCTCGTGCGCGCGCATCATCTTGCGCGCCGAATTGGCTAGGCCCGCGCACATCGCCTGACGCGGCCTCAGTCGATAGTGCATCCCAGCACGTACAATGGCTCGCGCGCACGCACATCATCTTGCGCGCCGAGTCGACCTGGCCCGCGCACATCGCCTTGCGCGGCCAAGTCGGCAGTGAATACCAGCACGCAGGATGGCTCTCGCACACGCACATCATCTTGCGCGCCGAATTGGCCCGTGCACATCTTTGCGCGGCCCTCAGTCGATAGTGCATCCCAGTACGTACGATGGCTCGCGCACACACATCTTGCGCGCCGAGTCAAGCAGTCGATCTATTGGAGATAATAAACATAGCGAGTGAGGAGATGGATCCGGAAGAAACGGCGCAGACGAAGAACAAACCGTGAATTAGGAGTCAAGTCAAGTAAGAGCCCAGGTAGACGAGTCTACAACCTTCCTTCAGGTCATCACCGAGGTCGCTGAGATTCCGTGTCGTGCGCCATCCGTGGCCCCCAGTAGCAGCGAGCCAGACGCGCGGCGCTGCCGCTGGAGCGGCTGGCCCTTTGTTGTTTGTTCTTGTGTACGGATTTCCACCTTCCACCTAATTATAACCGTGGAAGGTGGAAGGAAGTTCGTACACAAGGTCACAGTAAACCCAGATAAACCGGATCATCGGCGCGCGCGGGATGGTCCGGTTTCTTTCTTCCCAAGTTCTAGGCTACCGGTACATACCTCGGATTCCCGGGCGCTGCTACGTTCCTCAATGCGTATACGTATGAGACGCGTACGGTGGACCGCTGCGGTTAAAATAACACTACTTACCAAGCTTCAATTTCGGTCTCTCCACCTTCCTGCCTACTGTCCACGTCTTAGGGCTGAAGGCCTTCCTTAAAAAATCGTATCCGCAGACAAGGGTTCGCGATTTTTGACTCTCAAAATTCTATATGCGCAGTGCGGATATGACAAGGAAATCCAAAATTTCGCCTGAACAACCCACCCTTGACGGGAGTATCACGGGGGCCTTTTTGTCGAACCCCTCGTCGGTGAACGAGACCTTGTTTCGGGCAGCCGCACTGACCAGTGTGGTCGGACTCGTTCTCGGGCTCTGGTGTGCTCTTTACATTGTCTGGTCAGTACTGAGCAGGCAGGAAGTACTTTCCACAGGAACTTTTGCCCTGGGACTCCTTCACCGATGGCATGCACTTCTCATCAGCGTAGACGGCACAGGTTTTCTTCCCGTTCTTCCATTGTAGCCGTTTCCACCTGAAGTATACATGAGTCATGCTTCATCATCAATATTAATACTGCATGAGGTTGCATCCATCCTCTGGGGCCTGAATCGCTTTCATCACGTGTGGTGCGGTTCAATTTTGCTCACACGAGGCTGACTGCAACTACTACATATATAATAGGCATTTCTTATCCATCTTATCCATCTAGCTTCGAAGCGTCACTACTATTCGCACTAGATATGACTTCTTCTAGTCCGGTTTTCCGTCGACTTGGTGTGGCCATCAAAGGCCACACTCACCATATCAACACTATAGCTTTTTCTCCGGACGGAAGATACTTAGCCAGTGGGGCAGACGACACCTGCCTCTTCGTATATCACACAGATACGTTCAGAGAGATGCAGCAATATCGCGCCCCGAGCGAGATCCGGGTTCTTGCCTGGCATCCGGTCAGGCCTGGAGTGATATCTTGTGGTTTGAAAAACGGCGTTGTGATTACCCTCATGCTCAAGGTACCGTTTTGAAAATCCTGCGAGATATATTTCCAACTGAATCCACTTGTCAATAAAAGACCGAACTATTGTATGAGAACACCGTGGATGGGCCCATCCATTGTATGACTTTCGACACCGAAGGAAAACATATCGCCATTGGGTTCGCAAATCGTGTCTTAATTGCCAGAATGACTCCCTGTATGTGTTTTATGATTGTCATGTCATAATGCTAAAACATCATAGCTTCCTGGACATCCCAGAGATACGTAACATCCCCAGTAACCGACCAAGACTTCCAAGATATTACCCGCTCTGTCAATTTCCAGAACAAGGACAACATCATCATCACCACATATTTACGGGCGGGCATCGTGTGAGTGACTGAACACCTAGATCTTGAACACGAGTCCGACAACAATACTTACATGTATCAGTGCGTATAATCTGGAGAACCTGTCAATCAGTTGGCGCGTAAATATCGCAGGATTTTGGTGAATCATTTATGGTCGAAAATTAAGTGCTTCAACTAACTTTTACAGTGGCGAATCAGCTCTGTCTTCAAGTTCCCGTCTACTTGCAGCGAGTGTTCTGAGCAGCGGTTTCCAGTGGTTCGATTTATCAGACCTTCGGCGCATTGCCACAACAACCATACCTGAGGAGACTTTCGAAGTTATGTTGCCTGTACTCTTCATCGATACAACCACCATCGTCGTCGGCTCTAGTGTGGGGAATGTTTCGATCCTTAAATCGGGACAAAAAGATGCCGTCCAGGTCTTGAAACATGGTACGACAGGTTGTACTCCCAAACCACGATACTGAATTCGGAATTCCAGACAGCATGGTGCAGGCACTGGTTTGATTATCCGCCTCTATCCGGGGAATTTACCTTATGAGTCCTTTAGGCGTACCACCGCACGGGTCGACGGCACTTCATCGTCACGGGAACGTCCGAAGCGTATGACAACTGTGTCCTTACGGTTTGGACAGCTTATGACAACGACGCCGACGTTACAAACGTAAGTTGAATCTTGGTCACAAAAAATGCACTCAGTGATCAACGGCTTTGGCTAGATATTGCGGCGACCTCTTACGCTCGGCATTATTGGCGTGATGATCGCAGCGGCTCTTGTAGGAACATATGGGCGCACGATTGGGACATCCTTGGCTTCCGGGCGAAAAATGCTTGCGAAGTTTGGTGGTGAATCCGCGACACCCGTGGTTGGTGAATCCGGGACACCCGTGGTTCCAGATGGATCTCTCACCCATGGGCGCACGATTGGGGCATCCGCGACACCCGTGGTTCAAGATGGATCTCTCACCCATGTTCATACCCATACTCATATCGTGACGAAGACGGTCAAAGTCACCGATGATCAGGGGCCAAGTGCTGTTGTACGTCTTCAAGATTGCACTGCACATCTCTAATTAGTTTTCGTAGCCGGTCGGCCAAGACGCAGTTTCAACGTCGCACACTCGTGATGCGGATATTGCGACGAAGAAGTTTGATGCGCTCGAATAAACGATCACGGAAGATCCCTAATATATACCGGATTGCTGTACATGTAACGTAACCTCAGGCGAAACTTCTTTCAAAGGGTGTTTGCAGACGAATGGAATCTGGCGAGCCTGCGGCGCGACTACGATGTAGTAATGACCCAGGACGCGGTCTTGAGAGTACGAGATCTAACTTGGAGCCAGAAATCCGTACACCAAGTAGTTAGATCTCTAGGTTCGTCCTGATAGTCGCGAGCTGACGGAGTACGTAAAGTACTGATCCGAGAGAGAGAGAGAGAGAATCGGTTGACGGCGCAAGCTACCTACGTAGCTAAGATGCCGGTGCAGTAATAACTACACAATATGTAACGTATCGAGGGTATATAATGTATACGATCTGGCTGAGTGAGTTTGTCCGTATCGTTCAAAGTATCCAGTCTGCGGCGTGTATCTGCGGAAGAAGCGGGCAAGTAACTCGGGTAGACAAGTATAGGGTGGCCTGGAAATGGGAACCATAAAGCATATGCATAAGAGAGAAAGGACGAGAAAGAAAAGGCCAGGATAGTATCTTGTGGGTCTAACATCGAGAGGGTCGAGGCAGGTGCCTCGCGCGCACCGCGTACGTGGCTGTGTCGGCGTAACCGCCGTCTTCAATCTTCATCACCACCTTCATCCCCCGACTCTTCATCACCACCATATCCTCCTTCCGATCCGGCGTCCGATTCGTGTTCGTCTTCTTCGTCCTCCGGTGGGAGGGGCTCCGTCTCGTGTCGCGGCTGACCTGTTTTGGTGAAGGCTCCAGACGACTCGAGGAATTTCGCCAGGGCTTGTATGCCCTTCTCCGTGCCCAGTATGTCGGGTATAGAGATCTGGTTCGACACCTCGCGTAGCACGCCCCTGTGCTCGTCGTATTTCTCGCAGTCTCGTAGGATATGTTCCCTCGTTTGGAACGGTTCCCCGCACTGACACTCCACGCTTTCTGAAGGTACAAACTTTGCGTAGTACTCACCAATGAACGCGAAATACTGATCCGAATCAAGGCTGCAAGCGCACAATTTAGCTGCAAAAAACTAAACTACACCGTAGTCCCGACAAGCTGCAACGATTTTATGATGACAATGGGATAAAACTACTTAATCGCCACCCGCTCCAACTAAACGCTCTCGATGGTTCGTGAAAATACGGATAAAATCCATAACCCCATTGTAGGCTAGGTGATTGAAGTCAGGTAGTCCAGCTCCACCCGTTGTGCTCGCGTTATGCTGCCGATACTCCCAGGCATCCTGCATTCGATCAAGAGCCGATTGCCAATCCTTGAAAACAGGTGCCATAGCTCGGAGCATCGAAGGGAGCTGTTCTTCGAAATCCTTGACTTGGACGATCCTCTTGACAGTTCCCTCACGCTCATCGGCCGAGCGCGACCTCAAATTCAGCCGCCACGTTATCTCTTGGCTCGACATGGGAAGCACCTCCGTACTTGGACGATGGGCATGGAAAACGGTGGCCCAAACCGCGGTGTAGAAGAATGCCCAAAGGTCGTCCAGAGGTGATTGTAGGTAGCGTTCCGATGCGCTGAACGCTTCCCGTAAGCGAACAGACATGAACCCGACCGTTCCCTATGCCAGACTGAGTATATCCAAGTGGAGTTGAATAAAAAGAACTTACCGATAATGACCTCGCATCACTGTGGTCTGCGGCAAAGTAGTCTTGTAGATAGGCGGACAAATCAAAATCAGTCAAGATCGCTTTACAGACGCGAGGTCTGCCAGAAGCAACCAGAGCAGCTTTGAGCTCCGAGGCGCGTTCCGGGTCCCAGGTGCCAACAGTGACCGAGACGGGGGGATCCAAGTGGATTGAGTCCAGCTGCTCTGTGAGACTCTTCGTTTCCTCCTCCGTTTCCTCATTTGACTTGATATCAGCGCCCCAGGACTGTACTCGATCTTGACGAAGTCTTACGATGTTCCCGATGCTAGGGTCGCGTTGAAACCAGCCTCGCTCGTAAGCAGCCAGCCACCCTAAATATATATTAACGAAGGTCGAAATGCTCTGGGTACTATCGCACCTAGAAGCGCGTGGAGTATCGATTCACAGAGATCTCCGGCACTAGTGCACTGTTCCAAAGACATCCCCTCCTCCTCCATGACGCAGACAATCATTGGTCGATGGTCAGGGTTGGGGCTGACTTTGTTATTCTTGGAGATCGCCCAATGACGAGTGTCCTTTTCGTTGTTCGTGGGCTCGAAAAGAGCAGATGATATCGGTCGCCCACTTCGGAAGCAGCCTTGGAACCAGTTCTGTGTTATCGGAAGGCCGAAAAGGCCGGAACATGCGGAGGCCATCGCGGTTTCGTTCAACGGCCCTGGGCCAGAGGTTGTCGGAGAAGAAATTCGAATAACACAGGTCGCAGGCGATGCCGACCCATCAGGAGCCGTATGGAAACGCGAGGCTGGGGTTTGAAGTGTCTTCAGATCACCCTCGGAAGCAAAAGCTGCGCCCAGTGTGCGAAATTCCGCGGGAACACAAATTGCGACTGGCTCCTCGTGGTACTTCACAGATCGAATCTCTGTAGCAACTCGTGAGGATAGGCGAGATAGAGCGAAGCAAACAGCCTGGGCGTACGTGGGATGTTGGCAGGAATTGGTGGTGCCGGCGGCTGTTGGCTCCCAGGGGCTTGAAGACAGGTCAGACTGAGAAATCAAGCGTAGCCAGTACTTACAGGAGGGCTGCGGGGACGACGGCTTGCGAAATTTCCCTAGCTCGGAAGATGTCGGCTTTTTGCCGCCAGAGCCTCAAGTTCAAGTCATTTCAAAGCAACAGGGAAGACGAAAAAGCCAAGCGTACCCGATTGCTTCTGACCCAGGGTGGTGGTCTTCTTGGTGTCGCGCTGATCTACTGCGCATCAACACCAATCAACGCATTGCCAAATACTGGTGAGAACTTACCTTTGAGATCTCTCGATACCTGGGTTTGGGATTGTGTTGAGGCTCGCGTGCGGCGTGGGCCACCACCCAGACAGATCTGAGGTTGTAGGCCAATGAATGAAGCCGCTTGGATACGAGGCTCGGTCAGCTGGCCAAGGATTACAAGGGTGCCACGGCCCCTGCAGCTCAGAGAATGCGATAGGAGGGACACACGACGAGCGATGTAGTCCATATTTTCGCTCCTGTACAGTGCAAGCTGGTCACCGTCCGTGAAAGAGGGGAATCCAGCATCTTCGGCGTCCTGCCAGAGGAAGACGGGCCAGAGCATATTAAGTGCGTCTTTGCGACCAGAGGGGGATCGAAGATCGTACGGCAGGCTTGCAGCGAGGCCGCCGTTGTGGAAGATGAGGACCCTGAATTCGCAAGATTGTTGGTTGTACCCAAAAACGAGCCTCAATGCGCGCTCGGGGGTGGCGCTACGGAGAGCACGGGCATAGGTTGCGGCCTGCCATATGAGCTCTGGCCACGCCTTCTTCACCTCTGCGGGAATCCGAACTTGTGGGTTTCCCGCAGCCGAGAAGCCCCAGCAGCAAGGAAGGACCTTGGGTTTGAAAACCTGTTCGTGGAGCCCCACGATGTCCGGTTTCAGTGGAGCCGCTGAATCGATGCCGTCCGCCGTATGCTCATCGTTGTAGTGAAAATATAGCTGCGGATACCATCGTTTCGTTATGGGCTTCAGCATGAACTCGCCGACACTGGGGTGTGCCTTGGCGAGACGGTCGTAAGCAATGTTGATTGCTTGCCCGCAGGCATTGAGGAAATCACAAAGACTTTGATAACTCTGTGACTCTTGACCGACAGATTTCAATGTCGAGGGAGGGACTTCAATCTCGTCGAAGGCGTTCGTAACCACTGGGTCGTCTACGAGGCAGACGTGATCGTCCAGACTAGGATGAAGCGGCCCCTTCTGCCCGCTGGTGATCAGGGTTTTGGTATACTCTGTCTTAAGGCGCTTTGGGGAAAGCATGCGCGAGATTTTCTTAGCCGGAAATTGCCAGATGTGGCCGCCGAACTCGTCGGCTATATCCTTCTTCAGCGCTGACTGGAGCGAGGCGACAGGCGCTGTGTTCAGCGTTCTGGCGTGAGCGGTGGTTCGGCTATGCGGAGTGCTGTGGGTGGTATCGGACGAGGGGATTTTTACAGGCGTAGAGGGCACGGAGGCCATCGTGGGTCGAGAGTTTGTAGGTAAGAGCTGTTGCACAGCCACTGAGTTCCAGGCTGTTTTGCTTTCTCCTACAAGAGCGCGCCGGGGGCGTTCGCCCGAGTCTTGAACGTGATCAGTCCCTTCAAGATCATGATCAGTGCGTTGCAGAAGACTGAATGCGCTGGGATCATATTCTACCGTAGAATTCCACAGAGAATTTGATGAAAAAATTCTACCATCATATTCCACGGAGACAATCCGACGAACTCCGGAGAGACGACAAGCGAATAGGCGGAGTTCTCCGTGTTCACGTCCGTCATGCAATCGATGACAATTCTAATGTAAATTCGCAAACGCTCTGATGGTTTGGTTCAGTTCTACTTTAGGCCACTACCGCCAGCTTCCCAGAATGGCAACCCTCGTTCTCCGAGTTCTTTGTGTCAGATATAGCGGGTTTAAATACCTGAGCCGCGAACCCGAGCCGGGGTCAATGTCTAATAATTAGCATGGTGTTCGGAGCGTCCCTAAAACTCAATTACTTGTAACAGATGCCGCAATGTGTCCGTCCTGATGCCCAAATATAATCGCAATCTCAGGCTTTCCTGTACTCAGTACTTACACCATCTCACCGTTAAATCATGAGGATTTCACCCAAAGGAGATGGGCCGTTCACTGTTCACGGACCTCGAATAAAATATATAAAAGCTGGTACGATTTCTCTCAAACAGCAGGCTCACTCGGCGCATCCCACCTTCCTTTCGAACAGTCCTTCCCTCCCAATTACTCTTTTCTCCTCAATGTGTTTAATCAGGGACCTTAATAGCGACCTCAATCCCCCGCCAACAGCGACCAGCAATAGTTGCACAGAGTGCCACAATCCTTTGGGTGCTGTCAAAAAGTGCCAAGGAAACGGAAAAGACATGCAGAACTGGGAGCGTCATTACCAAAGGGTACGCTCTCCGCGATTTTTTTGTTCAATCTTACTAAGTAAGATATCAGTGCTCGGCGTGCACTTATTTGGGGTACGCGACGCGTCTTTACCGAACCAGCTCATATCTGCGATTGTTTTTGTTGAGTAACGGTTGCCGAAATTCCACCATCAAATTCTACGCTTTCGATCACTTTTCTCTACAGAGAATTTCCGCTAATCATTTCTACCCGAAGCATCAAAAAATTCTCTGTGGAATTCTATGGTGGAATTGATCCCAGCGGACTCAGTGCTCTCGTGCGTTGAAACGGACTCAGTGAGAGTCGCCAAATATCGACAAATGATTTTTCGTCCCATTACTAAACGTTCAATGGAGCTCGTTCGCGCCTTCCAACGTGGCGAAGCAAAGTCCCGAGAGATACGTATACTTATAATTACACGATCCGGTCTGAAGACCCGTCTATCCTTGGATTTCGCGTACTCCTCTGCATCTTGGGAGCATTGCGTATGTCTCTAGGGATTTTCCGAATTGGGGGTCGTAGCAGTCGCCTTTCCACCTTACCAGCCACATCCGAGTCTTCCCTCTCTTGTCGTACTCTTGTCGCCCACTACTTTTTTTCAACTTACTAGGCTATTCTTCAGTAAATTAGTATGTACAACTACAATATCAATCGTTGGTGTCTTCGCTGCCACTGTGGTCGTCGTCTTCGTCGATTTCAGTCAGGCGCCTCGGAGACCTGGGCGGTTTTTGGTGGGGGTGGCTTGGGCCCGCCGTAGGATTCAAGAGGCCCGGATCCAGCACTGGGGCTGCATCCAGGGGCAAGTCCGGCATACCGGTCGCCTGGTAGGCCAGGTCTTTGCTTGAGGCAGGGTATGACGTTGTCGCTTTCTTCTTCCGGGGAGGGTTTCCCTCGTCTACCTGGCCCTTACGCCCCTCTCCCACTGTTACGGCGGCTATCTTCCGCACTTTCGCTCGCCGTTGCACCCCCGGGCTGTCTCCGTCCGCTGCCTTGCGCTTTCCCTTCGGCCCTAACTGGCGCGGAGACACGTTGTATTTGACCAGCAGCCTCTGGCGCTCTTCGTCAGGAACTCTCTCCCAGTGCATCTCCCTAGATTCAAGGAGTTCATGCAATTTTTGCAAGGATTCGGCGCCCCCTGTATTCATTTGAGAAGGGGCTTTCATGGGGATATTCTCCGGCCATCCGACAAGGTGGTAACCTATCTCAGCTTTCATGATACGTTCATAATTAGCATACTTAATATGAACGGTCGAAGATCCGGTGGCCTCGTCTGGGGAAAGAACTGTCAACTGCCAGTCAAGAAATTAAAAAATCGGATCACGCACGTAGAGCCGCATCGATCATCTTCACCACAGTGGACCGTATGTCCGCCTTCTTGATTTGTGGTGGAGACGGGGAAAGCGATGAAGGAGGAATCGGGTTGGCCGAAGCTGTCCGGAGCATTTGAGCTTTGAGGGGCGAGTTCGGGGTGAACACCTGGGGCCTTGGGAAAGGGATGGGACGGATTGGGGGAATACTGGCCGCTGCAGGCGCTTGGGGGGGGGGCACAGCCATCGTGCCTGAAGTCAGGGGGGATGTGCCCTCGGAAAGGCACGCCGCGTGGAGTAGGCTCTTGATTTCATGGCTGGGTAGACCGAATCTCCCTGCCAACGTCTCGGCTTTCATCAATAAGTCCCGCTGGAGTTCCTGCTGGTAGTTGCTAATGATTTCGTGGAGCTCCATGTTCCCGAGCGGCACTTCGGCGATTTCCCCAGCGGTGTCCTCCAACGGCACCTCGACTATCTTCTCGATGATCTTCTCGATCGTCTTTTCCACCGGGACCTCGACTATTTTCTCAACAACCTTCTCGACGATCTTCTCCACAACCACCTCTCGCACTGGCAGATCGACATCGATTGTCTGACACGCCATTTCTGCTGTCTCTACAACCGCTTCCCGCCCCGGATCTTCGGTTTGACACGCCGCCAAAACCATGTCAGCGTCATCGACGAACATCTCGCGCCCCCGTAGTTTTCCTGACTCTAGGGCCGGATTTACTTCGCGCGCCCCTGACTCTCTGGCCTCGCGTGCTGCCCCGTCCACTTGCTTCTCGACCTCTAAAGCACCGAGGCCCACGGCTGAAGCGCCTGCCCGCTCAACAAGCGGGAGAGAGACCGATGGGTGACGGGACTGAGATCGGGCATCCAAGCCATTGCCGGCGAAACGTCGTGGCTCCTTGGGAGGGGTTGGTGAAGGACGGATAGGCGCTGCGGACTGTGCACTATGGAGGGAGGGACTGCCCGGCGACGTAGACGCTGTACCGGGTTCATAACGCCCGCCCCGCTCGTTTCCGCCAAAGGCATCGTTGAGCGCGGACGCGACGTCCGGGGCTGGTCCGTGGATCCTGGCATGCCGAACATTCGCCTGTCGCACTGATCGGGGGGGAGGGTCCATCCCATCGCCACCTTTGCTTTGCCGCGAAAATTGGGAGGGTACGAAACTGCTGGCTGGAGGAGATACGGAAGGGAGCAATGGAATGGATGGGGGGGGCGGCCGATGAGGAGCGGACGCGCCGACATCAGAGGGGGCTAGGCCATCCGGCACGCTCTTCTCTGCTCCGTGCCAGCTAGAAGGGGTCGCGTCCCATGCCACCTTCGACAAGATGACGTTGTGTACGTCAACCCCTGGCACGGAGCGTGAGGCCAATCCCCACCCATTACAGTCGGATCCTGGATCTGTCCTGTGTCGTAGTTCGGGACCCTCTTAAAACGTCCAGAAATAATCAGAGATGTTGTTGGTTATCAGAGGTATGGACGTACGCACCTGTCCGCTTTCCCCAACGGGGTAGGCTCAGATGCAGGACATCACGAGCAGGTTGAGCGGGTCGAGCAGAAGGCTCGGTCTCAGACGTCCATATGTCCAGGCTGCAGCAAAACGCCTGTTGGAATTCTGAGTAACTTCGGAAAGAGAGAAGGGCTTGAGGGAGAGCTCTTCCAAGGCTCCCCAGCAAGCCAAACGCTTTCTGCCCATCGGACGTCGTGGCGAAACTGAGCCAAAAGTTGGGTTTCTCCAGCGACAATCGCTAGCGGTAAGATTTTACCCAGTTCGTGGGCCACCTCATCGTGAAATCTGAGGGCAGACATTGGTGGATACCCTTCGAGCACCACGACGTTTGACGGCACCACGCCTGGTTTAGTGACATCAACATCGTGGTCGTCATCTCCAGCGACGTTGTCTTCATCCAAGTCATCATTGTAGGTTGTAATCAGTCGGCCTGCGCCAGCCAACTCTTTGAGGGGCAACTGCAGAGGATTTGGGGTAGTCGGCCGACGATTGGAATCCCCAGATTTGGGTTGCTGGGAGGGATACATCCAGTGGGAGGCCTTTACCGCTCGATTGCCATTTTTATTAGAGCCGGCGTTCCAAAGCCCGTCTGCTTCCATGGGATGCAGGAAGACAAATCTGGGTACTGGGGCCCCAAATGTTGAGGAATTGAGGACACCGGGTGGTATGGGGTAATTCCCGAAATATAGTTGCCTCCGGTTTTCGCGGTCGAACCATGTATTCGTGGTGCTGGGCTGACGATTTTTACCGTGGCGCACCCAGGCCTGGGTGCCCATATAAGACGACAACACATATTTTTCCCACTTTCCCTGACCGGGAGGACTGATAGAGGGTGGGACCACCCAACTGACGCGCTTTGGATCTAGAATCCTTCGCTCTATTCTCGGGGCTGCGAAAATGTCTTCTGCAGCCGTAGGGGGAGGCGGGGGAGCCATGCGATGAGGGGCATGGACAAAAGCCTGAGCGGAAGATGATGTTCGTCGGGGCGGAGGTGGTCCTGGACGCATGGCTGGGAGTATAGAAAACTGACCATCCTCCCGAGGGCCATCTTTGTGCGAGATACAGGATGTCATGGCGAGAGGAGGTACGTCGGAACGGTCGAAAGCGGAGGCAGAATACGAGGTTCGTGGCGTTCCCGGACGCGAGTTACGGGAGGGAACAGGAGGGGGATTACGGCCGGACGCACGCGGCGGGCCTTGCTCCGACCGACGGTGATCTGAACGACGGCGCTCGCCCTTGTCCTTGTCCCTCTCCCATGGGGGAGAAGACGCTGTCATACGACCCAGCCTGGAGTGACTATACCGTGCTGCTCCACGGGGGCCGTAGACAGGGGTCAGCACGTCTACCTCGCCTGTCACTGAGTCCCGCATGTGCTTGGGTTTCGGACGTTTAATTCATCGGTACCGGCAAGAATTAGGGATAGGTAAGTACCTTGGGGGAAGATTTTGTAGGAAAAGATTTACGTATCGCAGACTGGGAGGGTAAATAGTCAGACTTTTACCGGCCGGATGGATACGGGGCAAGCTGAATTTTCAGATCGTGGAAATAGGTCAGCCAAACAACAGAAACAGCGCGAGAGGTCGGCGAGTAGAATTAATAGATTGGACGTACATACATGTAAGGTGGAATGCGGTGGAAGATGGAGGTGGAAGTCCGTACACAAGGACAAGCAACAACAGGGATGATTGAGGTGGAAGGTGAAATCCGTACACAAGGACAAGCAACAACCTACGGAGAAGAAGGAGGTGGAAGGTGGAAATCCGTACACAAGGACAAACAGCGCCCAGTGTACCGAGAGGCTTTTACCGGATACCGGTCTGGCTCGGGCTGCTCGCTGGGGGCCACGGCTGGCGCAAGACTCGGAATCCCAGCGACCCCGGGGAAGACCCAAGAAAGGTTGTACGGACTCGGACTCATCTACGTACTTGGCTTGAATCCTAATTCACGGTTTCTTCGTCTGCGCCGTTTCTTCCATCTCCCCATTCGCTATGGTTCCGCAGATTATTCCGATGAGATCGACCGATTAACTCGGCGCGCAAGGCGATGTGCGCGTGCCAGGTCAACTCAGCGCGCAAGATGATGTGCGTGCGCGAGGGCCATCCTGCGTGCTAGTATGCACCGTCCGCGCAAGGGGATGTGCACGGGCCAGGTCAACTCGCCGCGCAAGATGATGTGTGTGTGTGAGAGCCATCCTGCGTGCCAGTATGCACCGTCGACTGGGCCGCGCAAGGAATTAATGTGCACGAGCCTGGTCAACTCGGCGAGCAAGATGATGTGTGTGTGCGAAAGCCATCGTGCTGCAATGCACTATCGACTGAGGGCCTAGCCAATTCGGCGTGCAAGATGATGGGTGTGCGCGACGGAGGTTGATATGTCTTACTGGGCGCCGTCGCGGATCATCTTCGCCACCGCGACGGCCTTTTGCAGAAATTACGAGGTTAGTCTCTGCATCGCCGCCAATACCCCAAAACGCTCGACCTAATGCATCTAAAGCATCCGAAGCATCGCCTTCCTCCTTCCGTGGGGTTCTGGGCGCCGTACGTGGCGAATAGTCTTTGCCTCTGCGGAATGACCACGGCCACTGGACCAGATACATATGACGCCAACGATGGGATACCAAAACACGGGGAGCATGTGAACATGTACGGCGGTAGCCCCGTAATCCTGAGATCGGTCGTTCTCCAAGCCCTTGGGCATCTGTTCGGAATGGCCCGGTACCCTGTAATTGCGACAATGTAGAGAGTAAACGAAACTGCCGCCTGCACTTCTTTCGGGGAGCCGACGACCGTCACGGTTTTCCGTTTTTCTTGTGTTTTAACATCGGGCCAGGTGTTCCACTATCGCCACAATGGAACCCGCCATGAGCAAATTGTCGTCACTCCCTGCGCTTGCGACTGATGCTGACTGAAGGTTCTAAAGCGCCCATTGAGCCAGCGATACTCTCATCCGTGTTTCGGTAACTTCAGTGACATTTCTGAATCTCCGAATACAAAATTTAATTTCTGAGGACCCTGGGACCGAATCACCCAATCTAGACACCTGGGACCTTGGAAAACACTGGGGCGCCTCGAACCAAGCCGGAGGGAATCCAGATCCAGCAACTACTTATCTTCTGACGACTTGGGAGGGAATATTATTTAAAACCACTTCCACTGTTAATGTCTCACCTTTGACCATATTCGCGAGTGCCTTAGAGCCGAAATCGGTCGCTGGTTCATGTCAGGCAGCCCTGGCATGCTGGAGGGAGCGTGAGACGAGGACTATTTTTCCGGTATCGTGAAGACGCGATTTCCCAGATAATTCGATAGCTTCATCAGCAAGTTGCACCTAGTGGGTTTTACCTTTGTGAACCTTTTTCCGCCGCTAACTTGTCCTAGGAGTAAAGCCTGAAACCCGCAGTGCGAGTGCACGCAGGGACTCGACCATCTTTTTTTTTGTAAATGACATACAAAGCATGTTTTTGACTCTGACCTAAGGCCGGAATTTAGTACTAAAGTGGCCTCGCCGCATCATAATTTCCGTTTTGAGGTATGTTAGTGCCATTTCTTTGAGACCATCACGGTTTTGCCTCGGCATTCGCTTCAACGGGTTAAAAGAATCTCAAGTCCGTTGTAACTCCTCAAAATCCGCCTCCTTACCCGAATGTCTGCCGAGGACGACGACGACCAGTACCTTCCAATCGACGACGTGGAGTTTTTTTATGAGATGCATGGTCGTAAATTCTCTCTCCTAAATAGATCATATCTCCTACCCGTGGACGAGGACGAAATCCAGGTAAGCAAACTTTTCTGGAACGACTCTACCGGGCGAGACATCACCCCTCCAGCGTTCCGATCTGCTTCACAGATTGGTTAAATTCATTCTCAACGGAAGAATTTACTGTGGCCCAGTGAAGGAAAATCTCCAATTTGGCCCGTATCGCAAAGGTGATCTTGACACTCTCGATAAACTGTCCTTACTTACCCTTACCACACTAGTCCTCGATCTAGGGACCGGGAGAGGCTCTTGGGCAGTCGAGCTGAGTGACCTACTTCCCTGGGTGAGTGCTTTTCGAGTCGCACAAAAATCGCCTAGACATCCATAGGTGAGAGTGACGGGTGTGGATATAGTACCGATCCAACTCACGTAGGTTATCCACCTTGCGCATCTAGTATGTGCTCATCGGCCTGCTCGTAGAGAGGTTCCACCGCGCTGCCAGTGCGTCTAGCATTTTTTTGACTTGCGCTTGCGGAATCCCTCCCTAGGTTCGAGATCTGGGACCTCAATAGCGATGAAATGCCGTATATGAAGGGCACACTCGACCTTATCCATGCCCGCTACGTGCACGACGGAATTCGCAACTATGCAGGCTTCTTGAAGAAGGTCGGCCATCTTTTGCGGCCTGGTGGGCTCGTCCTCCTCATCGAGCCTGATCTGAGGCAATTCGTGCGTCGCACTTGCTATTTTATTTCACTTTGAAGGTGATACAAAATTTCCGCAGGCAAATGGCAAGTCTGAAAGCGAGTACACGTCCGGGTCTGGGCCCCGCGGTTGGTTCACTTTGTGGGAGACCTACCGCAGTTGCCTCTTCATGCTCGGCATCGACGTTACTGTCCCCCAACGCTTCAAGGAGCTTTTGGAAAACACAGGGTTGTTTGATAATATAAACGTTTTTGAAGCCGTTATTCCGGTGGGCTTTCACCCAACAGGTCGCCGAGATCTTAACGGAGTCCCAAATCGACACTGACTACGCGACATATATTCCAGACGAGCGCGTCTTGACGGTGGGCGAATTGCAATGGATGGCTCACGACCTTCTGCTCCCGGCCTTGAAGCCCATGTTCGTGCGCCTCGGCCTCCTTGAATCTAGGGTCGATCGGATGATCCAAGAGGCTCAGAGGGACCTGTATTCCAGCGATTTCGAATTATCTGGTCGTTTGCACATTGTGCACGCCACGCGACGCGAGTCATGACCTATGATCAAACATATTCTTCCTCGAAAACCAAACGTTCTGTACCTGTGCTGGTACTTCGCTTAAAACCTCGTGTGTCTTCCGATGCGACTTAGGACGTTTGGCCCACTTATACGATTTTCCATGTACTCCATGTACTCACCGATCGCATCTCACGCTGTTGTACGTACTTATCACACAAGTTTTCTCAAGAGCAACACGGCCCCCGCCGCCCACGCAGCAAATGAGCTGCCTCCCGTGAGCCTACCGTCATCGGTCATCCTCCGCCTGCTGTTCCAGGCACGCACGCCGCGGGGATAGTAAGAATAGTAAGCCCGAGAGCCAGACTTGTTCAATGTGTCAATTGATTAAGTAATATTCTCTCTTCTCAGTCTTTGCGATTCGACGCAGAACGTATGCATCAGTATTAACACGTTTTACTTGTCGGCTTGTGCCCTTTTTCACTTGTTGCAAAAAAATAAAAGCACAGAAACGATGCCTAGACGCCAATGCACGCCTCAAAAAAACTCGTTATTTTCCGAACTTGTCGATTTTTCGACTTAGCTTGTGAGCTTGTCAGCTTGGCCACTTTTATGCCTTGTACAAGCACGTACAAGCACTGCCAAGTAATCTGTCAAAAACGCGATGGACGTAGCACAAACTGGAGGTTTATTCAGAGGGCTCTACCGGAGATGCTACGAAGTTGAAAGAGATGAGGCTGAAAGAGACCTCGTCACTGTCACAACGATTGCTTATCAGATCATATCGTGGATATCGCCGACATGCATTTTAAAGACTCGCTCGGTTTATTGTATTCAGAGGTTTGTAAGTCACGCTTTATTCATAGAGAAAAGGCAACGATGGATAGGGGATTTTCTAAAAAAAATGCCACGAATCATGAATCGCAGACAGAGAAACAAGGTACAACAACCGCTACACTCCTAAAAAGGCAGTTTTACTTGGCAGGTCCGATTTGTCAGATGCAGATGACTTACGATTACAGGACACCAGAATTAAGATCGGTACCGGTGAGCGATCGAGCTTCCTTGATACATGGTTCGTTGTGCTGGGCTAGGTTGTTGCGCTGCAAGCGGCTGGAAAAGAGGACGTAGTGCATCCGGATCCTTCGTGAGCGGTGATTGAAGTGGAGACACGGCGGCCCCTGCGTTCATGGTACGCAGCGGTGATTCCACGGTCCTTGTGACGCCGCCTTACCCCGAACTCGCGAGCCTCACGTGGATTCATGCACCACGAGTACTGTTGCTCGCTAAAACGCACGCTCCCCTGCGCCACCGCATCACGTTTTCACTGTGTCGAGGCATCTGCGACGACATGTCCTATCATTGATTCAAGTGGGACGGCGGCGGCGGAAAGGTCCCGGTATCCGATAACTGCGAGTACCTTTGGAAGGAGATAGATATGCACTTCAGTACGTGTGACTCAGAAAGATGTGCAATTGATACCATCCGCCGTGCTGAAGTGGGCCAATCCAGAATCGATCTGAGGGTATTTGTATCTTACTAATGAGAGTAAGGCGACCACTCTGGGACTCGGCGTCCAGATGAGCGGGAGAATGTGCCACTTGATATATTGAGGGCCGAGAGAGGTCGTAGTCGTATAGGACCAAGCGCCGCCAACTATACCAGCGCAGACCACGAACGGATGTTAGAGTGGCGTACGCATCTTGTGGAATAGTAAGGCGGTGGCCTTTAGAAAGATACGGACTTCGGTGCATATCCTAGACCGGTTAGTGACTTGCAACGAGAGGACGTGTGCTGAGAGATAAGTACAGTGTTAGCGGGTTGAAGGAGGCAGACTTACTCGACCGGTGGGTGACTTTCGATGTTAGAGATCGTGGTCGCCTCCCCACCGAACGCAGCCGCAGCCAGCTAAACCAGCGCAGACTACGAACGGATATAACAGAGCCGTGTGGACCTAGAGGAATATGAGGAAGACGATGACATTTGAAGACAGATCGACTTGCTGGCGGTGAACTAGAAACCGGGCGACCTGGCGACACGCAACGCCTAGCGTGCCAGATGCCTTAGTCGAGTGCATGCTGCCATCCTCGGGAGACAAAAGATCTGCCTGCAATTGCCTGCGGACTATGAACGCAGGGTCCGTCGTCTGGCGCGCAAAAAGCGGGCCGACTTAATCTCCAATTGTCAAGCGCTAGAGCACAAAAAGTGGTCCGACAGGCTAGTCCCTCGCATATTCGCATCTATACGACTGTGAGATTGGTTTCAAGTCACTCGGTCTCCCTCACCCTGACCTTTTTCAGTGTCGGCGTGCGGCAATCCAAGATTCTCGAAGCACAGATGAGGCGTCGTCGCCAAGAATGCTGTGGAACGTCGACGGAGAGTAGAGCACAACCACAGAGACATCGACCGAGTGCTAAAGGGCATTCTTGCTGAATGTTGTAGTCCGAGATAGTGTAGAGCTCGCAAACTCAGCTGATGTGACGTACTGGTCAGGGCAAGACGGCCACAGTGTGTGGCTGTGCCCCATAACGTGTCCAAATTGAGAATTAGAGTCCGGTGGAAGCTGGAAATTCGTACACATAGACAAGCAACAGACACAGCCACGGATGGATCAGGGGATGGAAGGTGGAAATCCGTACGCAAGGACAAAACAACGAACTACCGTTGCGCGTCTGGCCAAGGAAGGGTAATTGCAGGCTTGAATATTATATGGAAGTAACTAATAAGGGACTGGCGAACATCGGTAACTATCAAATATAGAACACCCACGGACCAATTAAAAAGAACACAGCTACATCCAGCAGGCACCCTCGAGCGGATATCCACAAGTTCTTGTCCTAGTTGCTGAAATGCTCTAGTTGCTGAAATGCTCCAGCAAAAAGTGGATGGGCCACACCGCTCGCTCGGTATCCTTCGAATGAGAATTGGCTAGGCTTGATCTCGGTTGAGACTTGAACAACAGTAGACCCTCGTTCAGCTCGCGCCGGCCGTCGGATCAGAGAGGCCTAATAATGGGGGCGCTTCCACGGGTAGGTCGGACATCGCAGTTGCCTGGTCGGCCTGGCTATAGTCCGAGCCTGCAGGGTTTGTCATTGCCGGGACCATCTTCCCCGTCCGTCCCGCCCCTGCGCTGCGTTCCCACTGCGGCTGTGGTAGCCGTCTGCGTCTTCTTTCTCTTCACTGGGTCGCTCTTCCCGTTTCTGGCCGGTCCCTTCCGCTTTCCGAGAATCGGCGGTTTTTTGTCGTTGCAGCCACTCTGTGACTCCACTTTAGACCCTGAGTTCCCTTCGAGCGGAGACACCTTATGCTTGGCCAGGAGAATCTGACGCTCGGCGACGGGGACGGTGTCCCAATAACAAGTCCCTTCTGTTAGCATGTGGTGGAGGACTCTTAGTGACACGGCGCCTCCTGTACCGTTGCGTATGTCGGACGGGGCTTGCCATTGGACTTCCTTGGGCCATCCGACAAGCTGGACACCCCATTGCGCTTTTATGAGGCGTTCATATTGTTGCCATTCCATTCTCAGGGTGGCACATCCTGTCGCTTGGTCTGGGGAAAGAACTGGTTCAAATGCAGATAAGGAGGACCAAAACTGAATTACGTACGCAGCCCCGCTAAAATCATCTGCACCACCTCTTTCTGAACGCTGGACTTTTTTGTGGACTTTTTTGGGGCGTCATCCTGGGGATCGTTCCGCGGAGGAGTTATTGGCGGTGAGCTGGGGATCCGGTCAGTCAATGGCATCGGGAGCGCTTGAGCTTGGACCAGCGGGTTTGAAGTGACCACCCCGGACCATTTAGGCGTCCGGGGCATTGAAAGATTGGTTGGGGTATGAGGAGCGGCTCCGGAAACTGCAGGAGCTTTTGGGAGACCCGATTCCACCGGAGAGGGAGCTAATGGACCGGTGCCTTCAAGAAACGCCGCGTGAAGTAGGTTCCTCATCTTTTGTGTTGGCTGATGGAACTTTGCTGCCAACGTCTCGGCTTTTGTGGTCAGGTTTTGCCGGTAATCCTGCCCATAGTTGCGGATCAGGTCTTGAAGTTCTGTGGTCCTATGCGACCCTTCCGCCGTCTTCTCCGTGACCGGCACCTCGACGACCTTCTCCACCTCCACCTCCACCTGGACGATCTTCTCCACGGGCACCTCGACGATCTTCTCGATGATCTTCTCGACCGTCTTTTCCACGGGCACCTCCACGATTTTCTCAACGATTCTCTCGACGATCTTCTCCACAACCACCTCTCGCACTGGCAGGTCTTCATCGTTTGTCTGGCAAGCTATCTCCGCTGTCTCTACAACCACATGTCGCACTGACGACTCGATACCGTTGGGCCGGCACGCCATTCCCACCGTCTCTGCCTGCCCCTCGGCCCCGAGTGGACTCAGCCCCCTGCCTACAGGCTCGGCGAACGCAGGGGAAATTGTTGAGTGGCGCAGGGAGGGGTTATCGCCCTGTTCGCCTCGGCCGTCCGGAGGACTTGACGAGCAGTGGAGCGCGGGATCGGCAGTATTTTCCCGCATTTCTTCATCAAACTTCCTCCACATGTCTTCATCCAGATCTACTTCCTTCGCCAACGCGCCGTCCGGATCGGGTAGATTCATCCACGGTGAGGGCCGAGGAGACATGTTGAGGGTTGGAAGTTCCAAAGTCCCTACGTTGGGAAGCTTGGCGGGAGGCGTTCCTGAAGATAGTCTTGAGCAAAAGAGAAAAGGCAAGACAAAAGAATACATACGCGGTCCTTGGGGTATCGGCGAGTCCCTTGATACAGGAGTATTTCTCCCCGGCGGTGGGGAATGAAGGGCGGGCTCCATGCAGAGCTCGACATTTTCTGCACCTTCTTTGTTCTTCACCAAGCCCTCAGCGGGTGGGGGGGGCACTGGAGGAGAGGTGGGGATGAAGGCCGGCAACACTTGGCCGGTCGTCTGGTCCATGTCCCTGCCTGTACTCCTGGCCACCCTTAAAGGTTAACGGATCGTCGTCGGTGAGATTTTCGGGCAGCTTTCCATCGTCAAACTCATCGGGATCCCCGTCAACTGGCAGGTCGTTACTGGCGCTAAGGGGTGTGGGATCGCCGTCAGTCCATGTTACATTGTTATCCATGAAGGCCCTCTCGAACTCGTTATTTGAAGAGAACTCCAAGTGCAGGTCCAAATGAGGCAAAAAGCGTGTGGAATCCCCAAGTCTGCCGAAAGCTTTTCGCCCGTCAGTGGCGGAGTTGAAGCTTATTGAAAAGCCGTCACGGAGGGAGACTATTGCGAGTGGAGGGGGGAACAACCCCATTGCCTGGATCGCGATGAACAACTCGCTGAGTTCCATGGGAGGTTGCACCCCGTGAATAACGACTACATTTGATGGGACGTCGTGGGGTTTAACCACCAATGCCTCTCTGTTGCTCTTGAATGAGGCGAGAAGCGGCAATCGGGAGGCGTCCACGTCGTCAAGAACCTTATTGACATCATTGCGATCGGGTTTCTCTGAGGGATACATCCACTGGGATGCTTTCAGTGGTATCCAGCCAGCATCCCTCTCTATGAGGAAGATAAACTGGGGAACGGGGGCGCCAAAGGTCCCCGAGTCGAGCACACCTGGCGGTTCGTAACATCCGTTAAAAAATAGAATTCGATGGTTGGCCCTGTCGAACCACCGATGTTGGAAGCTCGTTTGGGGTCGATTCTTTGCCCTAAACCGGAGCCAAGCCAAGCCGGGTCTCCATTTTTGCAGCCTGAATTCGTGCCACGAATCATCTTGATTACAGTGGGCGATTAACGGAGGAACCACAAAAGGGATGCGTTCTGGGTCCACGGATTTCCGGAGTAACTCTTCGGCGGCAAAGTCGTCGACATAATCGGGATGAATCGGGAGGATGGCAGTTTTCTGTAGCAGGGACGGGGGAAGATCACCGTCGCCCAACGGAGGCGTTGGCTGGCGAGAGCCTTCGTCCACCTCGATGCCGGGGAGGGGAGCACGATGCGATAGTGTGGAGCCAAGATGCTCTATAGAGCGTTGGTATTGACGATGCGATTCGGGATTCATTCGGCTCTACAAAGGATCGTCAGGATAGTTGGCTAAAGTTTCCGCTTAATTTTCGGACGTTAGATGAGCAGTGTACATACCTGAATTGTAGTGGAAGTTCCCGCAGGCGGCTGGTGGAAGGTGGAAGTATGTACACAGATACAAACATGAACCGTGGTCGTATACGTATCTATAATATTAACAAGAGCGCGCCGGGGGCGCGCAGCGCCCCCGGCACTTCGCCCGAGTCTTGAACATGATCAGTGTGCTGACTCTTGCGAAACGGAACCACAGAGACTCAGTGAGAGTCGCCAGAGACGGGCAAATTATTTTTCGTCCCATTGCTAAAGGTTATAGAGTTCGCGCCTTTAATATCAAGAGCCTTTCAACGTGGTGAAGCCCGTAGATTCGTCGCCGTCGTCGTGGCAGTCTACGTGTTCCACGTCCTCCGGCGCCAAACCGCGGTGATCTCCTGGCGGAGTTTGAAGGCTTCGGACAACGCAATTTTATAAAGAGGGAGATGTATACTGACTACTGACCCAGGTGCCGAGCAGGGCTTCGGACTGAATGTATCTGGGTCACGGACGGCTGGCAGGCGAAGCGGGGAACTGCGGGCGGCGGGAGAGGCCGAGCAGGGTTTATGGATGGAAGGATTAATATTTGTCATATTTTTTCACGGCGGACTAGAAGTTAACGCCGAACAAAGTCTCAGAAAGGTTAAAACCCCCTAGGGTATAACTCTCTGGACTTCTTCCATCTCATGAATCAGTCGTGTTTTCAAAAAGAAATCATATTCGAATTTTCGACCAGACTGAAAAAAAGTGACTCGTATGCCAGGGTTGCCTAAGCCTGCGGGATTCGGTAGAACAAATCTCGTAGGTGAGTTCAAGGGTGAGATGAGTAGTCGTTTTCCTCGTCCCTCGCCACTCTTCACGATCACCGGGATTTGTTCGAAACTCCTCGGCTCAACGATTTCCAAATCTTGGTGACGGAGAGAGTAGGTGGTTCAGGGAGTCGAGGTATTACTTTCCGCATTCGAGGACTGCCTCGGTTGATTTTCCAGATCTGCTGGAGACAAGTCGTTTACGAGGCCATGTACAGGATCTGCACCACACCACACCTTTCTAGCATATATACAATTATATCAATTCTCCAAAGAAAAGTCCACCACTAATTACGAGGCCTCAAAGCCATCTCATGACGAATCTGCTGGATGGCTTCAGCCCTAGCAGCATCCCTCTGGCGCTTGGTGGGGTGATATCCACTCGACTGAGCTCCGGCGTTGTAAGAGCTCTCACTTGGAATCACCGAACTATGCTCTTCCTCCCCGTTAAATGCCCTGGTCCATGTTAGACCAATATTGAAACCAAAGATAGCTTTGACTTACCACACAGTATTTGCGTGCGTCTCAATGACCACATTCCACTTGCCCATCGCAAAGTCCCATTCATGTCGCGTCTTGTCGGTGCCAGTCTGAGCCAGCTGGATGCAAGGGAATGTGGTACCACGAAGATTCTTTCTGGGCCGCTTCTGTAAGACGTCTTGCAGGCCAATATCGAGGTCGGGATGAAGGACGCTGATGTAATTAGTGCAGTAGAAATTGGTGATACCGAAGTGACCCATTCGTGTCGTCCCAGTCGCACGCGTAAGCGCAGCAATCTCTGTCCGCATTCCTGGAACGATGGTTGAACCAACTTCAATAATAACATCGGCATCCTCCCAGAGAACATATCAGCGTGAACAAAAAACGTGACAAGAAACATACCACTGCGTGCCGGAATAGTGCCCGTATATCGTCTGGGGTATCACCGGTATGGCACGGATAGGGTCCATACCCATCACCCTTCATACCTCCCGCAGGCTGGCGAGGACCGGATCCAGTCATGCTCCCATAGGCCCAGGCTTGCATCTCCTCCCGCCGCCGCACACCTCTGATTTTTACGCGGCGATGGTTATCAATGAGGCGCTCGAGGACAATGCGCTCTACTGCATCATACCGTACACCGCCAACCTGGAAGTGCCTGTTAGCAAGGAAGACATACGGAGAAATCGGGACGTACTATTTCAGGTGACGCGTCTTCTGGCGTGTAGACCAACCTAGTTATGTCTCTGCCACAACGGCGTTGTACATGCGGCCGCGGTTTGATGAAAACCATTCCCAATTTCACGGGGTCGAGGTATCGGATTACGGCGCCGCCGTGGCGCAGGAGCACCTTTACGACGTTTGGGCTGAAAGAAGCCAAATAAAAAATCAGCACGTGTGAGATCGTAAACACACAAGGCATTTACCGGTGGTAGAGGCTTCAGCCTATCCCCAGGAGCAGCACAAGTTAGCGCTACACCTCTCAAACTCTTGATGTCTTTCCGGGGGAACACTGGGAAGAGTCGCACACATCGATCCTCCATCTCCTCATCCCGACATCTCGGACAACCTTTTAGCAGCATCTTTTCCTCCTCCGAAGGCTCCTCCTCAAGCCATTCATCTGCACCTCCTCCTCCTCCTCCTCCTCCTCCTCCTCCTCTTCCTCCTCCTTCTGCTTCCCCTGCATCTTCGCCTGCCTCTTTTCTCGTTTCGCTAGATTCCGTCGCTCTCCTGCGGTCTTCTTCTTCTTCTTCTTCTTCTCCGGAGAGGTATACAGTTTCGGTCGAGGACCATGTGAAGCAGCGCCGCCACGCGAAGATGATGCTGCACCTGAACGCGATGAAGGACTGGGGTCGTCCGTTTCAGGAGGTCGCCAAGTATATTGCCTGACGCGGCGCATCAAAGCCCGGTGAGCCGATGTTTCTTCCAGGACAACCGCAAGCTTGCGGTCCTCCAAGGCATTGAGGAATGCCAGGGAGTCTGGTGTTGAGGTGTCCTTGAGGAGGGGGCAGGACGCTTGATGGTACGATAAACGGTCTCCGAGTTCCACCCATCTACTCGCTAGACGGAGTTCAACAAAACGCGTGCCAATCGAAGGCGTGCACGTACAGGATAGTTGAGCGTCTCAAGACAAGGTAACAACCAAGTTTCAGCATTGAACTCGAAGCAATCCAAAGAGAGAAACAGATATGCAGCCATCGGATTATGCACCCAAGGGTGCATACGGTGATGCAAGCTCATGAAGCACAGAAGATCCATGGCTTCCTTGGGTGTAAATTCATAGTCTGGATCAGGTTTGCGACGCCGCTACAAGTAGAGGTGAAAAACCATGGACGTCAGATTAAATAACTGCGCACCTTCTCATACTCCTCCTCCGATATACTGGCGCGGGTCCATTTGCAGATAAGGCGCCCGTAACTCATTTTCCAGTTGTGGAACCGAAAACTTTGCTCGACGTCGGGGTGCGAAGTTTCTAGTAGATTTCCTAATCTGCATACTTCATGCAGCAGAGCCAAAAGGCCGGATTCCTAGTGGCAGGTTAATGTCAATCTAAAGACCTTATACGGTACGTACCTCAAGTGCAGCTTGAAAAGCTGGCAACTGGTACGAACGTTTGGGGAAGTTGCGCATGTCCCTGAGGTCATCCACGATATCAACCTTGCTCCGACGGATTGTCTGAGTATAAGATGGTGAAACATGAGATGGGTGAAAATCTCTAAACAAGCAGGGACTCTCACCGGGTTCACAACAGGATAGAAGAATACGCGGATGTGTCGGAGCCAATAGGCTGGTAGGTCACCGGGAGCAAGCTCGACAGGAGCCCGTGAGTGGGTATGGCAGCAGGACACGGCGGCGGGTGGGATTGCTCAAACTCGGGCAAGAAATCTTCCTCGCTGTCAATGCCCTCCATGGGATCGTCGTCTCCCTCGTCAAAGTAATCTTCATCCATGGGGTCGTCGACATCATCCCAGTCCGAATCTCGTTCCCCAGCGTCAGAGTCCCCCTCCCAGGTATCACGCCGATTCAAGTCGAGGAACATGCTATAGTCCGCAGGGACGTCTCGCTGTCCAGGGCGATAAGCTCAGCCAGCCAGAAACCATGGTCTATAAAATAACTCACATAAGCTCTAAAGTTCACCATCTGCGCTAGTACAAGCCTATCATGGGCTCTTGTCTCCGCTTCTGCAGCACCTTTCCCTCCGAAACGTATAAAGAGCACGTCGAATATCACACTCCAGCTTTGTGGACAGAGCCTCTTCGGGGATTTCTGAAACAATTCACCACCGAGGGTGAATGCTAACCAATCTGAGGCGATTTCGGCCTGGAAATGACCGATTTCAGCAGTACACCATCATCAGATAAAAAGACGTACCCATTCAGGGTCCCTTTTTCCAATTCTTTTTGGAGTTCTTTCCATAGAAAGTCGCCGCTGCGCCGAGTAGAAGTTGCCTTCAAACGTTCGAGGAATATACGTTGGAAAACAGGCTTAGACCAGAGAGCCTCATCCTCCACCCAGGCTCGAAGCCTCGGTGTCCACAGCTTGGGGCCCGGCGAGATGGGAGGCATGAGGCAGAAGGTGCTACCTTTTTGGGACAAGACACAAGCGCCTACAACAGTTATCGTGAAGGCAGGAATACTATTCAAATACAGAGTACGTAGGTATACATGATCTAAAAGATACATTCAAAAAAGCGTTGTTACACCATCACGCATCAGAAGATCTAGAGAAACGGAGCCAGGACAATCTACAGCAGACCAAAAAGTCTGCCTCTTGAAGAAGTCGGCGAGGGACGAGGCAGCGGTCCGCATGCGACGTTGACCGTCAGGTGGATTAGCGCGCTGAGCATGTCTGTATCGCTCCAACTCGCGGCCACGTATCGCCTGCGCGTCCGGACTTGCGCTTCTCGCACGCATCGTGCGGCGCGGGTACCTCTTGGTGACTGATCTGCGCAGATGGTTCAGACAGTATCCTGGAGGGGGTAACAGTTGAGATGTACCTCGGTGATCACCACGATGCGCACGCTCGCGGAGCGCGGAGGGCGGGCGTAAAGTTAACGGGGTGGGGGTTGAAAGGGCTGCGACCGCGGGATGGAGCAACCTGCACACACACACGTCAGAACAATCAGGGAGGGGAGAGGAGGGCGGGGGAGGATAAACAACGCACATCTTGAAGGGGCGGAAAAAATCCAAGATGTTGAAGTTGGCTTCTTGCGTGCACGATCTTGCGCGACGTCAGCCTCGGCGTCGGGTATGGGGCGTGGAGGCGGAGCGCAATCGGAGGAAGGGTGGCGAGGCGGTGGCTTTCATTTGAATTGGCAGCGAACGCGTCGTTCGCGTCTCGTTTGGCTGCTTCCGCCCCCCGCTCCTGGGCCCGCCTGCACGACTTGAAGCAGCCGCACCCACATGGGCTTCGCATGTTCGTAGATAAGTGCAGGGAGAGGGATGGAGGGTGCAGGGCGTGGTGGTGCATGCGCTGACGGCGGCGTTATGATTCCACATCCGGCCGGCGTCGTGATTGGTGAGTGGGGAGCCCCGCGCCGCGGCCGGAACCCGTAGATCAGCGCTCCACCGTGACGCACATCGCGAGCCACGCGGCTGTGCACACATGGACGTGTGTACCGGGGGCGAAAGCGTCGTGGGCGCTCCGGTGGGTGTGGGGGGTGCTTGCCGCACTCGCCGCGCCGCCCGCTGTTGAAGAGGTTGGGGTTGTGGTGGAGGGGAAGGGGGACGCCAGGGACGAGGGGGAGGGGGAGGTGGAGGTGGAAGAAGCGGCTCGAGAGGGCGGGCGAGGGCGGGGAGATCGCAGCGGGGAGGACCCAGTCGTGGAGCCGTAGAGGGCGTCCTAAGCGGCGAGGGAGGTGGGGTGGGGTGGACGGACACGAGGAGCGAGGTGGAAGTGGAAGTGGAAGTGGAGGCGGAAGGCGGAAGAAGGAGCGTTTCCATCAGCCGCCGCGCGCGCCGTCGGGGGCCTCTGTAAGATTCCATGGGTCCCTCCACGCAAAATCCTCGGGTGGGCCGGACGAAGAGAGGCGCGAGGACGATCCTGCGACGGCCTCATTCGTCGGGAGGTGGAACCCACGGCGGTCTGATCGAAATCGCGTAGCCGGAGCCGCACGCGCCGTCGCCCGCCATCCTCCCTCCTCGTCGCCGAAACAACGCGTCCTCGCCCCCGTTAACGGTGGCGCGGCGACGTGTACGTCCAGCTTGGGCGCCGGCGCAGGGCTGCTCTCCCCCTGACGCGTGGGCGCGGGAGGTCAAAGGGTGCGGGGGTGCGTGGCAGGATGATGAGGACGGCGGCGCGGATGCGGGCGGGGCGCCGACCCCGGTGAACTCGCCTGTGGTGCGCATACGCGCGCCGCCGTACGCTTCCGGCTTGTAGCGCAGAAGGGAGCGTGAACGAGAGTGGGAGAGAGGAGATTATGGACGTTGAGGGGCTGGAGTGAGAGGAGGGGGCACTGAGGGCGTCCCCAAATAGCAAGGGAGGTTGGGGTAGGCGGAGGAGAGGTCCTCGCGATCGAGGACGCGCCAGCGGAGCAACTTGACAACGTACTTTGCGCCAGTCGCAGCACTCCGTTGTCGTGCTCCTGCATCGAAAGTGCAAGCCCCGCCGAGCACTTTGTGGGACAAGCTAGTCACATGACCGGCACGGGCAGTCAGTACCAGGCTCCAGCGCGTCGGGAGAAAGCCAAGAGAAACGCACCTTTGTCGGGGCTCGAGATCTCGAGGAAGATGATCTGGCGCTTCTCGAGGTACAGCCGCGGGTGCTCTGGAAGTGGGTCGGGTCGTACGGGAAACAACAATCGTCTCTGGGTGTGCGCTTAGAAAATAGAATAAATAATATCAAAGGGAGACTCACAAATTGGAAGCGGTAATCCAACTAACGCACGCCGAGCAGCCCTCCCCAAGACTGTATTCACGGCATCTGGATGTAAGGCGGATGATCGCTAGGAATCGACTCGGACGAAGTGTGCACAGGCGTCAACGTGAGAGTGGCGGTGCCCGGCCCGAAAGCCGAGGATCGTGGCGCCTGTTGCGCTCCTAGTCGGACTCGGTCCTAGAGGACGACGGTAGGGAAGGCGTGTCGTGGCACTGAAGTTCACTGCGGACAGGTGTCGGGGTGTTCGACGCGTCTTTTGACGTGTTTCGACGCGTGCCGAAGTGGGGTTGACAGCGATCCGCAGGGGCAGAGATACAATCTGCAGGGTATTTAGCCACCGACAGAGGAAAGCCACCGGTGAGCGAGCTTACCGCAACGTTCAGACAGGAAGAGAAGGGGAAGAAAAAGAAAAAGAAAAAGAAAAGGAAAAAAACAGGAAAAAAATGGACACGCTTCATCTCTGCAACGTCCTGACCATAGGTGTTAGGCCCGACAAGAAGCAATCCGGCAAGGCAAAATAGCAAGCGGAACCGGTGAAATGCTGCGGGGCGAGATGGTGGTTCAAGACCAAGCTCGCCAAAGAGAGCCCAACAAAGCCGGGAACCTTTATACAGACGCGTTGAGAGCACGTGACCGCTACCCATCAGCTCTTTTTCGGCGGTAACCGTGACCCGTATTATTTTATATTCTTTACTATAATAAAAAGTGGTCGATCACGATCATCAAAGAATCTTCTAAATCTCACGCCCACGGTCATGGTCAATGCCGAGCTCGGTCGAGAACGCACCAAGCCGAGCGGCGAGAGGAGCCCCGCAGTTGGAACCTGCCACGGCCGAACCAGAGGCCGTTGGCTTGCCTCGCCGAACCACATGCCAAGCCCGGGTAGAGAATGCGCCGGCCCTCAGTCCCGGCAGTTGAAGCATGCCGCGGCAGGGCCGAGCCGGGCCCAATTGAAAGATGCCGCAAATGTGGTGAGCCGTTTACTTTGCAATGCTGATGCTTGAAGTTGCTGAAAATCAGTGGTGGGGAGTATTGGCCATGCATATGGCAATGGCAAGGGTCAGGACCAGAGGAAAGGTTACTTAATGCCAAGCAAGGTCCGGAGCTCGCTGGGCAGAGAAGGGCCTAAGTAGTCTTAACATGCCGCGCCAAATCGGAGGTCGTCCCGCAGATACCGAGGAAATTTTGAAGCTTCAGTGGGACGGAGCACGAATTTTATAGCAAATACTTAGCATAAAATAGGGTGTGATAACTCCATGAATGCTTTAATGGGACAGGCTCAGGGTAAGAAAGGGAGGGGAGGAGGTAAAAGGGTAAATGAAGGGGGGGGAAGAGGTCCGAGAGAATGGGATGACTGAAAACTAGCTCTCTGAACTTACATACCAACACCCGTGAATTTATTCACGGGGTTAAGCTAGTATATTAATAATACCGTGTATAATTGGGTGAAAGCTGTCTCATGTGACTTATCCTTTGTCTACAACTATCATGTCGTTACTCTCGTTCCTCTCTCTGCCCGTGCTCCTCCCGTCATCGAGCTGGCGGGGAGATCCAGCGGGCACAATGTCATCATGGATAGTCTCCACACCGATGTACGTAAGTGGATATCCTGAAGATCGTATACTCAAGTACCACTTGTACAGCCCCGACGCCATCGTTTTACCCCAGATCTAGAGCAACACGCTCCAGTGAAAAAGCAGGTAGTCACGCATTTGGTCAGATAACCCACTAAAGAAATGCACCGTGTCTAGCGAATCGGTTTCTACTATGTATATCGCATTAGACAAGTACCAAAGGTCACTCACGTTTATGCAGCTCTCGCCTGGCCTCCCACGTTCCACCAAACAGGACGCTCAAAAGGTATGTAGTAGCATTATCATTTGATCGGGCAAAAGACTAAGAAAAACTGTGGTGCGCAGAGAACTGGCGGCTTCTTCAATGTATGCCATGATTTTTGCACGAGCACCTCAAGTTTACCGAGATGCAGCTCTCGCTCTCCTCGTCCGGAGAGTGCTACAGTCGTACACCTCAAGGCCACTGAGTTCAGGAATCGATTTCTGGACAATGTCACTGGTATCTTACAGCAACAAGTATCCGAAGACGAGCTCCAGTCACTCGTAAATATCATCTGCAGCGCTGCTGACATGAACTCCAAATGGGGATACAATCATTACCACCAGTCTTGAGAGATACGGTGAAACCTTGACAAGTGCTATTCTCCGTCGTGCCAGAGACTATCGTGATCATACCTCTAGCCTGAGGTGAGTTTGTGTAGGCTTTTTCAATGCTAGAAATGACTGTTCTGCTAGACGAGGACCCGAAACCCTGTATGACCATCAAGCCTCGCCTTCCATTCGAGCCACACCCCAGGTCCGAGCTCCAGCCTCAACTTCAGTCCGAGTCACAACATCCCCAACTCCATCCCGAGTCACAACATCCCCACTTTCAGTCCGAGCCACACCTTTGCTCACAACCATCAACAACCTTGATGTCTCCACAGTGACGAAGACCTTCAACAACTTGGCAGGGAGTGGGTCGTTCACATATCACTCGTCCCAGTCAAACGACAAAATCACCAGCCCACCACCTCTTCTGTCTGATCAATTTCCCCCAGAGATGGGGGACTTGTACATCCACCTGAACAAGGGACCACCTGAGCGTAGACTGGTCTGGTACTACAACGGGAGGAACCGATGGGAGGATATCTCAGAATTGTGGGGGGAAACTGATAAGACGCTGGTCCATCCGACAATTCCGGAACGCGTTCTCACCGTCCACAGGGATCACAGTCCCAACTGGATTTTACGCTCGTCTATGAAACCCAAGAAGTCGGGTGGCTCTAAATAGCATACCTGGCTTTCCTCATACTTAACGACTTTACAAATTATGCACGCAGTTCTGTTCAAATTTATCTTGTGTTTGGTGACATGCAAGTTTGCAGTAGGCCCATAGCGGTCTCGTCAGCCCGGTTCCACCCTTGAGGAAACTGTAGTGTGAGAAGAGTTGAGGTTGGATGCAGAGGAAAATATGGTCGATGCCGCATGATAGAGCTCAGAACATGTACACCAGTTAGATGGCTTGGAGAAGCTTCCTCATCCGGTTGACCGTGGAAGGTGGAAACCTGTACACAAGGACAAGCAACAGCCCACAGCCACGGATGGATTAAACCTGGGACAGTGGAAAAATGGCGAAACTCATGATCTTGCGAGCGTCAGTGCTTTGGATGTTCTTACATCACAGATTGATTATGATAGAAAAAACGAATTGCCTCCTACACAAGAGCCCCGACGACAGAACGGGTACATACAGATTGACCATTACGACAAACTAACTAACCCACTTCTTTATCAACATCCATATCAGCGGGACCGGATGGGATGAGTCCCGCCAAGATCTCAATGGACTCAAGCATCTTCCTGTCGTGTTCCATTTTGATGAGGCCTCCTCTGTCTAGCCGTCCGGGAAAATACCTGGGTCCATATTGATCGTCGAGGGGTAGCGTGCTTCACCAACACGGCCGGCCCAGTCGAAATCGACCAAGTGGACGCTGCTGTTATGAACGATGATGTTGGGAGGGCGAAGATCACCGAAGACAAGTTTCTCGGCGTGGAGCTTGTCGATCGCGTCCCTAAGCGTGGTGATCACTTTGTCAGTGATATTCGAGGGCTCAGCTTGGGCGCCAGGTGAGAGGTCCATAATGACCACGGTTAGATTCCCGACATCAGGGCGGCGTTGGCAGTAACGAAGGGTTGGTGCATAGCCCGCCTTGGCCAGAACAGTGTGAGCCTGTTTGCAGTATGTCGAGGCGAATTTGACCACGACCTGTTTCCATTCTATGGAGTCAGTTGGTGCCATTTTGGCCTGGAAAACAGCCTTCGCCGAGTGGCCCTTTGCCAGCCGTTCTTCGTAAATCAGTGTATGGGGCTCGTTGTCGATCTGAACCTGGCGAAGGTGCGGCGAAAGAAATGGAAAAAGGGGCCTCTCGGGTTCGGGGATGAGCGGTGTCATGTTCAAACGGTGCTGTGACTGGGGTGGAGTGGTGCCTGTCTTCATGGTCTTCCTGGAAAGTGCAGGAGGGAGGGACGATTCCGTGGATAAAGTGCGCGCAAGCGAGTCCCAATATTCGGGTAGTGAAACAGTGATAGCCTGCTTCAGGGCCCTGGCGATCTTGGCAAGACGGCGGACACCCTGTTCCAGGGTGTTAGTCCCGG
>JARKIA010000521.1:0-60151 GCA_029289565.1 Mycena galericulata
CCCGCCAGTGACCCATGCAATGATCGCAGTCGAATCCCCGCTGAGCGCTCGAGTAGCTTGCATCTGAGGAACAGCAAAGAACTAACGTTCGAATCAGCATTGAAGATTGCAATTGCCACCGCGACCCATCGTCTCGGAACGCACATCCATGATGACCGCCACGGGGGCGGGGGCTGCATCAAATACCGTCCCAGTAGTAGCGCATTTTATGGGCTCGGCCTGATGAAGCCTTTTGTATGCTGCTGGGTACGACTCAGCAAAAGGCTTGATCAGTTGGAATATCTGGGTTTCAGTGGATTCAAACATAGAGGCGACTCTGTTATATCCTATGTTAGCTGCAAAAAAGGCACTAGGGGCGGCTTGAGGTTTTTACCTGATCCGCTGGAAGCCTTCACGACCATTTAAGAATTGTCTTGAAACCTCAGAGCGGGCTTTCTCCAGCAGGTTGGGGGCCATCAAAATGGTTACTACATAATTTCCTTCTGAAACGATACGTCCTGCCAGCACGCAGAGTGGTCTGACGTGGCCTGTTCAGGGAGGATGAGTTATGGGCACCCGACACCGGTTTTGAGAAACTTGACCCCAGCTCGGTAGTGGCAAGAGTAGAAAATGAAGGGGAGACATGTGCGCAAAACCTGGAGGGTTCCAATGAGGACGACTACGTCGAACGTCGCATCGTTAAAGTTTATTATAAAGGACCGTGTGTGCACCATCAACGGTGTTCCGAACGCTAGGCTGAAACTTTACGGAGAACGGCGACTTCAGAGCAGTCCGTCAGGCCCGAGCCATCAAGGCAGTCAATTAGAGCTCTCAAAGTCCCAGGAGACACAACAGAGAAGACATCAAACTTAGGTTCGGAGCAAGCCTGTCTCCGGACCGGCGAGCCGGTCAATCTCGGTTGACCCCCAAGCTTAGACCGCATCAGCAAACAATGGAACGGCGGCTTGATCCGAACCTACATCAAACTAGCATCAAACTCAGACTGTGTGCTCTGAACATGTGACACCATCAGAAACACACAACACCGCTCGTCTAAATACCCAATAAGGAGATTTATATCCCGCTCGCGTTGTTTTCGGTTTTGGGCCAATGAAAAAGTGGGAAAAAATTGTACGCAAATTCCTGTACCAATAATCTCATGTGCTGCCCTTCCACGCCTGGTCCGAATCAGAATGCACCTCCGGTTCCTCGATGTGGCTCCTGATCTCCTGCTTCCTCTTGTAGTCACTTCCAAACCTCCCATCTCTATCGGCGACATGCTTTTCAAAGTCAAACTGTCCATGTCCCGTGAAGCTGGTCATAAGATTCGGCTCGCCAAGTGGAACCTTGTCGCCACGATCGGTCTGCCACAAGTGGTAGACTTTCCCATACAGCTTAACTACGTCTTCCATCTCCTTAGTTTCAGCCATTTCCCACACAGCTTGTGGCACAAACTTCGGCTGCGGCATGATCAGCATTCCCGACTTGACTTCAAAGACGTGCGAGTGCCAATAACGCCTTTCCTCGGCCGGCAGCGTGTCGTAAAGCTTCGGGCTGATCATGTATTCAATACCAATGAGGCGGGAATCAGGTCCAGGGCGGTCGTAGAGGATGCATTGGCGGACATCTGCGCGTACGGCGTCAGAACCTCATTGACATACCTGGGTGCCGTACCTTCATTCAGGTGGCTGCAGTAGTGGTTCGCCTCAACGAAGCGGCTCGTGTCATTAGCGTAGACGTGAAATGCGTTGAGATGGGCGCATATGTTCTTAATGGGGCCAAAGTCCTGTGTGAGAGCAGCGCCCGTCTCGAGAACCTTGCTTTTGCCAGAGAGTGGCTCTCCGGCCGCATCATTGGTAACAGGCAGATCCATGTTGTCGGTATGTTGGAGGGACCTCGAAGAGCGAAACTGTGGATGTCGAGAGTGAGGTAAAGCGTGACGTCAGGGAGCTATTCAAAGCCCCTCGTGTTGCGCCAAACGCGTCAAGAACTGTATCACCGTCATAATGTGCGTAGAACCAGTGCAATGTGATGAACTGAAGAGAGCTGCGGGGAAGTGTTGGCAGTTGAACGTTGAACAGTAGTAGTTGCACGGAGTCTTGCAAAATGCCGAACCAAACTTGAGAGGAGATCGAAACAAGTCAAGACCAATTTCCATCTCCCACGCAAGAACACGAGCACTTTCCTCAGGCTCAAGCCGACAGACTTCCGAGTCGCGCTCAACAATGTTGTCCAGGCCTAGGGTCTGTCAGTTAAGTGAATGGTGAACTTTAATACGGTGGGAAGCAGACAGTGGAGCGTCGAACAGCAACAAGACAACGATTTCGAGCGGTGGTTTTCTATAGTTGGATGATGACTTGGATCCATGCAAGACTTGTCAAGTCATGTTTGTCAAACATCCCATGACCAAGCTGTCAGACACATGGATCAACACTGCTCGTCCAACTACCCGATAAGGAGACGTCGCGATTAATTGTGTCAACTGCATGTATACGCCTAAAATACGACTACTTCTTGCTCCCAAAACCTTCCGATACCCAGGAGCCACCTAGGGAATTTTCGGGAGAGAGTGTGACCGGCTTCTTCTGAAAATTTGGCAACGGGCCCCAGTCAAAGGACGGAGGAGTAGATGGTACGGAAGGCTGTCCTGGGCTTCGTTTCAAAGGAACAGAATTGGATATGCGGGATTTCCCGCCCCCTCCCGCCCCTCTTCGGACCGGGGGCGGTGGGGATGGGTTGAAATTGTCCTCCGGAAAGTCGAATCCAGGCATGCTCGACTGAGGGGGAGTAGCCGGCCCTGCACCAGATAAACCGAGAGATAGACCTCCGATCGGAGTCCCAGGTCCACCCAGTCCTAGACCTAAACCAATCCCAGATCTCTGAGGCGTCTGGAATGCAAGCGGCGCGGGAGGAGCAGACGCAGCCTGTGTGTTCAGTAAAGGCTCCTTGCGCACGGAGAGAAGGGCACGCTTCAGCTTTTGTGCGGATCTCTCAGCGTTGAGAGCTGCTGCCGTTGTAATGGCGACATGTGGTGTTACGTTGAAAGGACGCTGGCGCGTAACAGGATCGGGAAGGCGGGCATCTCGACTGCTAGGATGTCGGCCACTGCGAGGACTGTTCTGCACGTCAAGTTTCGCGATGCGGGCAGCGAGTCTCTCGACGTCGCTCGTTTGGTTGTCGAGCGCTATATCCATGTTTCGGAACGTCCGGTTCAGAGTATCGAGCGTGGGAGCGCTATATATGTTTATGTAAGCTAAAACACCACTCTCCGCGGCGAGACTCACCGCAATCCAGGGTTTCCAGAGTTTGCTCGACTGAGCCGTTTCTTGGACTCATGGAGATGCGCCTCCAGCTTTTGGATGCGATCTTGCAATGCCTGATAACAGTACGTGATGAGATCAACCACGGTAAAAGACATCACGTACTCGGATACTTCTCCTCAGGTGTGTCTGTGTCTCAAGATGTTCGGGACCAAGTGTCCGCGCCTTCAGCATCTTGGCGAAATCATTGTCGTGCTGTGCCTTGAGGAAACGTCCGATCTCCTCTCTCCGGGTCCCAGCTATCGCCAATGAGCATAATCAAATCAACGGAATCAAAACAACGCAGCACACCTTTGAGTAGATTACTCTGGAGCTCTCTCAGCATCTTTCCCCGCTGCGCTCGTTCCTCTTTCAATTCAGCAAGATCTTGCTCATACAACCGCATAGTTTGCCCGAAATGAACCGCATCCGGGAGTGCCCATTTGGCTCGGTTACCCAAGTCAGCAGCACGTCGAGATCCGCCAGCCGATTTGCTCAGTTCCGATCTCTTTTGGGCGGCAGCTTGCGCCAATAAACGAAACTGAAAGGGCGTGTCATAAGGCAATGAAATTGGGATGCGGAGCTCACTTACATCTTCAAGATCTCGGGTCATGTTTGCGAACAGGAGTGCGCATTCTTTCTGCATTCCTTCCTCCATCGTAGCCTCCGGGGGAGTTACGAGCGGCGCAGGTGACTGGGGTTTAGGGGATACCGCGGGAGGCTGGATACCAAAGAACCCTTTCGGCGAGGGAACAGGCGTCGACGGATTCGACGGTGGCGTGCCCTTTGGTGTACTAAATCCGAAGAAACCACCCGGAGTAGCGGGAGGTGGGGTGGGGCTGGGCTTGGAAGAACCGGCAAGTCCAGTGGATGTGGTGGATGGGGTAGAAAAAGCGGGAAGAGGCGCTCCAGCTAAAGGTGCCTTTCCAAACGACAAAGCCGAAAGAGGTGGCGTTTTTGGTCTCGTAGGTTTGGAAGGGACTTTGGGCTCTTCAACTGATTCGATCTTGGGTTGAACCGGGAGATTCCCGAAAAGCGGCTTGGGGGATGCAGGCCGAGGTTTGATAGTGGCCTTGTCATCTTGAACCACTTTCTCTGTGTCATCTCCATCGCCTGAGACTGGGACGTTCGCCAAGGGAGAGCTACGCGTCGGACGAGTACTAGGCCGACCGAGACCGATACTAAAAGGCGACGGCGCGACGGGAACCGGCGCCGCAAGAGGTGTCTTGGCAGGTGGCTGCGGCGGGCGCTCTTTTTTCTCAGGGCTCCCAGGCGGGGTCGTACTTTCCTCGCGAATCGTGGATAAACGAGAGCCCTCTGAGGAATCAGACTCCTCGGAAGGCGTGGGCGATGGTGATACAAGAATCTTCGGTACCTCTGCATGGGGAGTGGAAGACGGGGACCGAGAGGGCGGCAATGGAACTGCTGACGGGGACGGTGAACGGGAATATTGGTCTTCGCCGTCCTCATCGTCTGGGGGAGCCTCCGAATCTGATCCAAAGCTCTCCGAAAGAAACGAATCAGCATCATTATCATCGTCTCCTGCTTCCTCGTCGTCCTCGCTGGCATCCTCAGCTGCTTCTCCATCAGCATCCTCGCCGTCAACGCCCGAAACCTCAACGAAGGAACTACCATGAGAAGTCAAGGAAAGCTCGCCGAACGAAGATTCCCCTGATACATGCGCCTCTTTCTCGTCATCGGCGGGAGGAGATTCGACCACCGCTTTGTCTTTAGCCTTTGGAGTACTTCCCTCGGCATCTTTTGGAGGCGGAGAAAACACCGGGGCGGGCTTTATAGGGGTAGCCGATGTCGACGCTCCTTGTTTAAATTCCGAACCAAAAACGGGGGCTGGCTTCGGTTTCTCTGGGGCGTCATCCCCGACCTTCAAGAGCTCACCAAAGGTCTTGGCAGCCGTGGCGGAAGACGCCAAACCAACCGGTGAACCACCGAAGGCACTGAAGCCACCGGAAGCCGGCGCCGGTGTTTGTGCAGGGGTCGAGGCAGGTGCAAATGCTGATTTAGCGCCACCAAGTACCGAGGGTGATCCGAACGCAGGCTTTCCCGCCGCCGGCGTCGGTGTAGAGGGGAGACTAGAGCTCATGCTGCCGAAGGCAGACCCCTGGCCGAAAGCGGACACCACCGCCGGTTTTGCTTGAGAATTGAAGAAGGGGGAAGAGGTTGGGGTGGTGTCGCTGCCAAACGCTCCGAATCCAGAGGCCGGTTTGAAGCCCGAAGATGAGCTTTTCAAATTCCCAAAGGCGCCAGTGGTCATCGGGGGGTTGGACGTGGTGAAGCTCAATTGTGACGGAGCTGGAGGGGGAGGGCTATCGGTGGGCGAAGGTGATCTTCGATCTCTCGCGGAGTCGGGAGATGAGGAGGCTGAGTTTTGCTGGGCTGCTGGGCCAGGCTGCGGCGTTTTAGGACCAAAAAGTGACATGGCCGGGGTACCGAACGCGGAAGCAGGAGTCTGAGGTGTGGTGGTTTTTCCCCCTCCTCCAAAAGGACTGGCCGGGGTAGGCGATGGTGATCCACCACCTCCACCAAAAACATTGCCACTAGGAGCCTTTCCAAAGGCCGATTGCACGGCTGAAGAGAATGCACCAAATCCTTGTCCATTCGGAGACGATGTAGTCGATGACGTCCCAGTGCTCGAAGCAGAACCGGTGGCAGCGTTGGTAAAAGCCGTCGGCCCAGAAGAAGCGAACGCACCAAATCCTCCGCTTGCTGGTGCAGTGTCTGGTGCGATGGCACCAGCTGCCCCCAAGCCTGACTGCCCAAACGCCGAAGCAGATTTTTGTCCAAAGCCGGTCTGTCCGAAGGCGCTTTGGCCTAATGCAGGTTGACCGAAGGAGGATTTACCGAATGCTGGCGCCGTAGAGCTACTAGGTGTTGTATCGCTGGTACTGCTGATACCGCTGCTTCCTCCCGCGAATGCACCCCCACTGAAAGCGCCCCCGCCGCCAAAGGCGCCGGGTTTGGGGTTCCCAAACGCTCCACTGCTTACAGCACCGAAAGCACCGAACCCGCTGGCCGGCTTAATCAAGCTTGCATCGGAAAAGGAGGCAGGAGGGGTGATGGTTGGTTGGTTTGCTGGGTGATTTGGTGGGAGCGGAAGCGGACTGGGTGTCCCAAATATGCCACCACCAACAGCTTTCGGTTTATTGCTCGATTCGGAATTGGAGCCGCCTAGGGATAACCCGCCAAATGCAGACGGCGTGGCCTCGCCCATTGAGATGGAGGGTGTCGAAGTGAGTGGGGGCGCTGACGGAGGATTGCTTGCAGCGCCAAATGGAGTGTTTGAGGATGAGGCGAACGCCCCGAAGCCTCCACTGGTGGAGGAACCGAAGGCACTGGTCGTGGCAGAGCCTCCGAAGGTCGACGAGTTGATGGGAGAGCCGAACGGGGAAGGAGAGGACTGTGCACCGAATGCGCTTTGCCCAAACGCCGGGGTCTTGCTGGGAGAGCCGAAAGGGGATGACGAGGAAGGTTGTGCACCAAATGAACTTTGGCCAAACGTCGGCTGCTGCTGGAATGCTGATGGTTGTCCAAAGGCAGAGGTGGAACCGGAAGGCTGTCCAAAAGCGGAAGGCTGGCCGAAGGCGGGTTGCGAAAACGCGGATGTAGGCTGCTGCCCGAAAGCCGACTTTGCACTGGATTGTTGGGAAGCCTGCTGACCAAATGCGAGAGCGCTGGGGGACCTTTGTGCAGCTCCGGAAAGTCCAGCGTATGGCTTTGAGTCCGGATGCGTTATGTACCATCCCTGAACCGTGCCATCGTTCAGATAGGCGTACATGATGGGTAGATCATAGGTGAGGTCGACATCGAGCGTAAGTAGGAATGTGTCCTCGTCGTTTCTGTCAAGAGGCACAGTCAATGGGTTCTCTTGTGATTGCTGGAACCAACGAGAGCCCGAATTTCCAAGGACCTCCAGGTCGGTGGATGAGAGGTCACCGACGACGATAAGAGTTTTTGCTTCTTCCGCCGATGCAGGAGTGGAGTCCTGATCCCACCGGTGTAAAATGAGGACCTGAGAATTTTGCTGTCGGTCTGGCAAAGGGAATGGATGGGTGAGTTGAACAAAACCCGCCGTGTTGGATCGTGGATCCAGGGACACGATATGGTGCGGAGGATCCACTGGATTCGAACCGTAACTTGTGCGAAACGTAAACGACGGTCCAATCCAGTGAAGAGACACCAGCGGGGAATTGGCAGTCGCTGGGATGTGTTTCAGAGGTAATGCATTGTTGGTTAACCCGAAGGTTAGTATATCGCCAGAGCGCAGACCAATAGCAAGTTGCTTTCCTTTGGGAGACCAGGAGGCTGAAGAAACTTAGACGCATAATTATAGAGATCCATATGCAACGCACCTGCTACAGGAGTACTGTCGAAATCCGTTCCAGCCCAGGCACCTTTCGTTTCCATCTGCATATTGAGCATCTGAACGGTCCCGTCGACTCTGACGATGGCCACAAGTTGTGCGAGATCGGCCTCGTTGCTCGGATTTGGTAGAATTTGCATCGCAGGGCTTGAAGATTCCTGGAAGACCTGAACAGGATCCACTTGCGCAGAGGAAGAGAAAAGTTGAGCTGTATCGTAAACAAGGACCTGACCCTGCTCGGTTCCGGCAAGGAGGCGCGTGTCATTGCAGGCAAACGCAATTGCGACCGCCTTACACGACAAGGTGCGTTGAGGCGTGAAGACCTCATCACCTGCGGTACTGAAAGCCTCGCGTAGCTCGCTCAATCGTGAGATGATGAGTCCTGTTGGAAATTAGGAAAGAGAGAACATGGTTAGGTATTATTCCCCACCGTTGGACGTCGTTGCAGCAAACCACCCGCCGTTTGCGTTCGCGGTAGTAAGCACCCTTCGAACATTGGAAGGTACGAGGGGGTCCGGGGACAAGGTTACGCGCGCTTGTTTGTTCAAAAGACGAAAAGTGGGAAACTTAGGCTCGAGTCAGCGATGTTTCCGGAATGAGAAGAAATGGGACAAACAGTGAACCCATCTGCACTGGGTCTGTTGGTGGTTTGGTCGAGCTTTACTTGGGACTGGTCAGGCCTGCTCAACGGCGCGAAAGCGCTCATGGTGGTGCGCGGTAGTGACTCGGCAAAGCGCGTTCGTGACTCGTCACCCGCGAAAGCAGTGCTAAGCAGTGCCAATCTCATCTCTCCTTTTACACCACCATCATGTCTGAGGCTGCTCTCCTTGCCCATGTCGTCTCCCAAGTCGAGAGGTTCGTTGTATTCCAACCCTTGAACTCTCGTCGCTGATCTTCCAGCAACAGCAATGTTAACTTTTTAGTTTCCCAGAACTACATCTCCGAGTCGGATGCCTCGGTTTTCCTAGCAAAACTGCCCAGCTCCAGCGCACCGCGCGCTATGCCAACTCCAGCACATTCCGCCCCCCGGCGAGGACTGAGCGCATCTGCGGCTCCTGCTGTAGTGCAGGCGCGCGCTTTGTGGCCTTACAACGAGGATGGACGGGTGCGGTAACCATCTTTACGGCGGATAACTCATTCTCACACGATCGCAGGACGCAGACGACCTGTCATTCTCTGCGGGAGATATCATCGAAGTCGTCAAAGAGGTACGATGACTTGCTCTCCGCCCAGCTCGCGTAGAGGTTAATCAGAAATTCAACAGGAAAATGCTGACTGGTGGATGGGGCGTTTCAACGGCAAACAAGCCTTGTTCCCCTCGGCTTATGTCGAGAAGATTGCTGCCCCCGCCCCGACTTCTCCTCCTGCTGGACGCAGTCTTCCCCCTGCATACAACAACAATGCTGGCTCCAAACCTGCCTATAAGCCGTTCATGGCTGCGCACCAGGGTCGCGATGCTCCTCCTGCACCAGGAGGTGGAACAAACTCCCTGGGTTTACAGGAGGATCCCGAACAGGAGAAGAAGAAAAGCAAGTTTGGAAAGTACGGCAACACGGTGCAGTCCTCTGGCCCACTTCTACAAAGAAATATGCTCATTGCGATGTCAGATGGCCCACTCGGCAGCGGGGGGCGTCGGATTTGGTGCGGGCGCCGCTATCGGTGGCGGACTCGTGCGCGCCATTTTCTGATGGCATTCTGGCTTCCATATTTATCTCTCGCTTGCATTCACTCGTTCTGTGGAAGGATGCTATTTATCTACCCGTACGACAATTGTCGTCTGCAGTCCATATCTTATATCTAGGGCCCGATCGGACTAATCGTATTCACGTCGGCAGATACTTCAAAACAAGTCAGCGACTCCCACGTCGCAGATATCATGGCGACAACTTTGGACTCGAGGGAGAAGATATTTTCTCCGCTCGTCACAGCATATTCAGTCTTTGCGCCGGTCGAAGGAATCCCTGGCCGGTGCTCGATGTTTGAGGACGCCATCGACACCGAAGCTTCTTTTGATATGGAACCACCAGACTCGAGAGTGGGAAACTGTCAGAACGATCCGCAAGGTGAATAAAACACGGACCCAAGCCATGTCGAACCACAGATTGACCGTCCAGCCGCTCCCGCCACTGAGGTCCTGTGGCCCTGTGGCTCAGCTCAACCGTGACGTTGTGCGATGCGAGAACTCTGCGCCATCAAAGGAGGACCAGAAAAATTTCCCTCAACCACCGAGAGTGTAACTCACATTCTCCGGGGTTCCCAGGTGTACGGAAAGGACTACGTTCTGATGAAGCCTTCACCTGCCGCCCCGATCCCCGGCGCAAGCAAATAGGCTTTTCCCCTGCCGATAAGCGTCATTCGTCCTGCTTCAGTAAGTGCAGATATACGATATCTGCGGAATTGACGGTGATAACGAGCGGGATGGGACCTTGCGGAATCTTTTTATGACAGTTTTAACCGGCGGACGCATAGCAATACACTTACCTCGCTCGCTTGGTTTGAAACTGAACTCATGCTTATTTCTCGGAGCCTCCAGCAGAAGTTTCCCAATCGTTACAATTTGCATGCTGACGGAACCCCCTTCCGACACCCGCCCCTCGTCTCGCTGCTTGCGAGGAAGGGCTGTGGAGGACTCTCTCCGATCATTGACCAAGTCGATCCGACGACGAACTCGTTCCCTTTCGGTTTTCGTAGACAATCGGACCCCAGACAAAGTCGGGCCCAGGCTAGACCCATTGGGGATTTCCGCTGGGATTCAGCCAGCCATTTGGAATTTGAACACTAACGCAGCCGTCACCCACGAGTCGACTCGGCGGGTCAGAAGCAAGACTCCAGGCACAGTGCCACGTAATTTTGCAATAAGCTTAAAATGTGAAGACCACGACAACAATCTCTCTCGGAACCTCACTCCAGGCCCCTAAACAGGGGCCTCGGGCGTGTTCGATATAATTCTGGGCCTCTTCTACAACTATTTTCCATCTCCGTACTCCTCAATAACCGAACGGGGCGTGAGGTATTCACCAATCGGTACAAATCTGTGATCAAAGCTGACAAAATTTAGTTAGCTCAAATTCCATACTAGATACCTGCCTTGTTCCGTACCCAAACGCGGCAGGACCTCCGGTTTCCAGCCCCGCTTCTGAATGCCAAAGGGGGCTTCCGGCCATGACAATGACTACATTATTGCAATCAGCGAATTATCGGTTTAAGCGCAAAAAATCACCTGTGACCCGAAGACCGTACCTGTCTATTTGACGAGGGGGGATCAGAAAACACACACGGCCATTCAGAAACTCACAATCTTGCGATCCGAGATTCGATCCACTCTGGGAGTCGAGAACCGAAATCAAGTCAGGGACAATGGCGGCCAGCTAGACAAAGTTTCCCGTCATCGATAGAGCTGAATAGTGCAATACATACCCTTCTCGTTCCATCGTCTTTCTCGATGTAGGCACACAAATTCTCGTTTTGAAACGGAATGACCATACGGCTGCCACCAGCAGCAGCAGCAGGTGTTGCAACAGGACTTTCTAGTTCTTCCTCGAACAGCTGAGCAATTCGGATTTCTCCCCATGTGAAGCCTGCACGGACTTCCTGCCAGTGCGTGAACTCATCTTTAGATAAATTCTCATTTTCAGGTGCACTCTTACCCGCGAGCAGCTGACGATCTTGCCAATGAAGAGGCAAACACCGTTTTGAAGCTGGAGGATCGAGTCTGGGACGCTCTTCATATTGCTAAGTGGGCCGTCAGCTTCAGCGGAAACTCGGGAAACATTGCGTTCATGGGGCCGCGCGGCAGATGCTGCCAGAGCTACCGGACCATATTCGGCAGCCTGCCGCCGTCACCCGGCACAGCCCAGAGGAGCTCGGCAGTGCCGCTCCGCGCCCTGACTAGTGAAAGAGATCTTACTTGGTTTGCCGACAAATAGATATGGCTCTTCCTATCCTCCACGCTTGACTCTGCGTACGGGGTACGCCGTAGTCACGCGCGTCGCTGACGGCTAGTGGAGGGCAGCAAAGAGCCGCTGAAGACCCCATTTCTGTCGTCACGGTGCGCATTAGCGTTTCAACCATATGCTCATTCTTGACTTTGGTGAGAAGCTTTCGGGTCTCGTCAGAGGAAAGGCAAGACCAAACTGGAATGAAACTCACGATTATATTACTGTCCCCATCACACAACGCAGCAGGAACGAGGCTATTACCCATGATTACCGTTGAGGTGAAAGAATATGATTTCAGAAAGCACACACGCGTTTGGTCGATCGTACACGGCTGGAAGTGAATCAGAGACCTCGCACGTCATCTCAGAATGATACAGACCTGGTAAGACTTGGTTGAGTTTCGGATACGCTGAAGATGCATGAGTTGTCTTTATGTAGCGACTCAGAGAACACACCGCGGCCCATAAGATCACCATCGAATGCTGGTATTCCATAGAAACCAGACATAACCAACGATTGCATGCCGTTACTCCCTCCGATTTCATCGCTTGCAACCAGATCAAGAACTTTCTTACTCCTACTTGTATTCCAGCTCACCACAACGTCGCGGCAAAGCTCGACACCCCGCAGAACTTGGCGAGTTCGATACCAGCCTCGAAGATAGCAGCCCCTGGCATTAAGCGTTCGGAGCCAACGGAAGGAGAGCCCATATAACCTTATGCACAAGGGTAAGCCCCGGTCTTGAGCTGGCGGCAGAAGAATTCACCTCCGCGGACGAGAAATGCATCATCGGGGAGCGACGAGTGATCTACTATCCGAAGGACTTTTCCCTCGCGCAGCATCTGCCTCGTCTTCAAATATGCCGGGTATGGATTCCCGCCTCCACCCTTTCCAAGTTTGAGCCATCGTACAAGAATCCAGCCAGAGTCACTGACCGTCCCAAGGACACCACATCCTTCCTGGATAAAGACTGCGGACAGGGGTGAGAAACAGTGAAATATCCGCGCAGCAACTTACACAAGTCGATCTCGTTCAAAATCCACTCGTTATCTACAATCTTAGGTCTATAAGACAAATAATCGATCCCCGCTGAGCCGTCGCTCCCGGCCAAAATGATCTCTTGAGTTGACTCGGGTACCTCCTCTACCTCGGCATGACATGCCCGTTCGATTTGGGGGACCGTAGACTCGTTGGGAATTGTAAGTTCCCCGACAGCCCTCACGATGAGCCGGGTGGCTTGATTGGTAACATACTACAGGCATGAAGATGAGAAACACTAAGATGAGAGACAATTGAAGAAGAACCTGGACAGGGAGGATGTTAATCTCAGCGATGGAAACAGTGCTAGGTTCAGCTCCTGCTGCGACAGCCTTTTCGATGGCGACCGTTTTCATCTGCTCTAATACTTCGGGAAGTTTCCGACCTTGCAATATCTCAATTGTGTCGACGTCCCCGGAAACGTTCGCAATAGCAGCGCCGACAGCATTAGCCACGCTGTGGAAGGGCGGTAGACTAAGGGAATGGAAATCAGCTGAAGGACAGAATTGCAAAAACATCATACATGACTTCCTCGACTCCCTTGAGCTCGGGGGGGACAATAATGGAGCCACCACCGACGAGTAAAAGAGTGCAGTCCTCGGGGCTGGTTTTCATCAGGTCCACGACGTTCTAACGACAAGATAATTATGTATTCGATCCTCAGCCGAGGGATTAAGTGCAAACCTCGAGCAATTTCTTCATGACCACCCTGGCTTGCGAGACCACGTCATTAGCAATGTCTGCGACTTTGGCCGCATCGCCAATGCCTCCGGCGCCGGCACGCACACAAATGTCAGTGGCTGTCAGTACTTCTCCTCCGAACACTTTGGCGTCGCGGGTCAGCTGAGACGAGGTGTCAGAGCGGCAAGAGAGAGATGGGGAACACGCCAAACGTAGTGGCCGACGGAGTCTGGTCCAACAGTGACACGACGGTCGGGGGCTATCCGAACTCTGGAGCCTCCGCCCAAGCCGATAGAATTGACATCGGGCATCGAGAAACTAGAACGCAATGGTAAAAATCAATACAATAAAAATGTTTTTAGCGCGCTTGCTTTGTTCTAACGCCCGCCACTGTGCTCGGCGTCAGTCGAGCACCTGGAGAATTGACCAAACGAACCTTCGATGAACGCGGCGGCCTGCCGAGGGAACCCGCTGGGCAGCAACACACCAACGTCTGTCGTTGTTCCACCAACATCTACTACAATCATACTCTTTGCCATCCCTTCGTCTTTCTTTCTTAAATCAATTCCTGCCAAGAACGAGGCACCTTCACACAGATTAGGAAGAAAGACTCTGCAAAACGGTAGTGGACCAACCGCGCATTGAATTAGTAGCGCCAGAGGAGAAAGTGCGCACTGGCAGGCGAGATGCGTCCAACGCGCTAGTAAGTGTCCCATCGTTCTGGGAGGGAAGAAAAATAAGGGCGTGCAACGAGTCTGCAAAACCCTTAAACTAACCTGAGTGAGGTACAGGGGGCAGACCAGTCCAAGCCGCTTCATAGCATTCTCGAATCCACGGATTGTACGCTGTGCGAATGTACCAATGGACGCGTTAAGGATGGACGCATTTTCACGCTCGATAAAGCCCACTTGGGCAACTAGGACAGGTATGTCAGTTGGATCTCTCGGCAATGTATATTCGGAGACCATCGCGAGAGCAAACAATGTTCACGTTCGGTCCAAGTTCTCGAAGGAGGATATCCCGGGCTAAGTATTCGTTCTGCCCGTTGATGTCCAACGGGGAGACTGGGAGAGTCTTTCAGACGAGATGGCAGCAACGGCAGGGGAAAATCTGACAGACACCGACGAGTACAATGTCCTTGAGACCCTTGGCTTTGATCTGCTGGGCTTGTTCGATGACTTCGGCTTCGTCAATCTTGTTGATTGAGCGACCATCACTCAAAGCCGACTTAGCATAGTTAGAATTTTGTGCCGAGATATACACACATCTGCAACCCTCCTTTGATAATGGCGGTATGGCCGTTCATGAGTGCTTCCAGGTGCGGAGGAAAGTCAGCAAACTATGGAATGTCAAAATGAATCAAGAGAGCTCTAGTTTTGAACTTGCCGATGGAGTTTCAAAAGTGTAGGGAGCAGCAAGGCGTATGACAGCCACTTTGGATAACCTCCTTGAATCTGCTTGCACGACGGCGTTGACAAAGTGCTGATACTTGGATCGGACAGACCATTCGGGGGAATTACCTCAGTTTCCACGCACTGTAGTTCCAATGGTCAAGCTGAGAATCTCCCCGCCCTGTGGATCGATATTGGAATCGGCCATGACCCTTCTCACGGCAGCTTCAATCCCGTCCGTTACATTCACAGTAGTCGCATGTTTGAAGGTGGCTACAACTCCCCGTGTCAATGGGTCGGAGGTCTTTGTGATATCTATTATAACGCCATCGGTATTTGTGCCTATCCAACGGTCAAAAGAGGATTTGGAATGTATATTGGCCTTACCTCCAACATCTACACCGATTCTGTACCGGCTGGGCATGACAAGAAAATAACAGGAATTACAGTCGAGTGACGGCGATAGCGAAAAAAGAAAAGACGCTGAAAAAGTGCGCCGGCCGGGAGTCGAACCCGGTGCTAGGCCACGTCAAATTACGTAACGGGTGGCGTAATTTTTATTTTTCGTGGGAAGACCCAATGTTACCGATACACCACCGGCGCTATTATAACTTGAGATGTCGTGGATTGCTATAGGGTGTGAAATCGCTGTTCGAGTGGAGTTGTGTCGGCCGAGAATTTGAGTCTCATAAACCGAGTGCAGGACCTCACAAAGTTGCAACATGCACTCCCACCATCTCGGTCGGTGGGCTCGAACGCGCGGTTTCGCGACCGCTGTCAGCTCGGGTCCTCGTGTCCCTCAAACTGTCATCGAAAAGGTTGTTCAAAAGTATGCAGTCGGACTTCCTGCAGGCAAGGCGGTCAAGGCAGGGGACTATGTCATGATACGCCCTGAGCATGTCATGACCCACGACAATACTGGCCCTGTCATATCCAAGTGTGTTCCGGTCCTTTTCCCTCTTGAAAGCACTCAAAATGCACCACCAGGTTCAAGTCGATTGGCGCGACGCGAATCCAGAATCCCGTGCAGCCTGTCTTCACCCTTGACCACGATGTACAGAACCGGTCCGCAAAGAATCTTTCGAAATACGCGTCGATTGAAGAATTCGCGCGGCAGCACAAAATTGATTTCTATCCTGCTGGACGAGGCATTGGTCACCAAGTTCTGGTCGAGGAAGGCTACGCTTTCCCGCACACCCTCACCGTTGCGAGCGACAGCCACAGCAACATGTATGGCGGTGTAGGATGTGTAGGGACACCGATCGTCCGCACGGACGCGGCGGCTCTTTGGGCAACCGGCAAAACTTGGTGGCAAGTTCCGCGCATGGTCAAGGTCGAGCTGAGAGGAAAACTCGCTCCGGGTGTCACGGGCAAGGATGTTATTGTTGCATTGTGTAGCTCCTTCAACAACGACGAGGTTCTCAATGCTGCCATAGAGTTCACAGGTGACGGAGTTGCGACCTTGAGTGTCGACGAACGCCTCACGATAGCCAACATGACAACGGAATGGGGAGCCCTGGTTGGCGTATTTCCGGTGGACGAGACGCTACTGCAATGGTACGATCGGGTTTTAACCAAACTCGAGTTTCGGACATTTTCGACGCCTGAATTGGCATCTTTAATTCCGCCCCCACCCGAACATCCTCGTATCCATCGGCGACGCCTCGATACCCTTCGTTCCACTCATTTACAGTCCGATCCTGACGCATCGTACTCTTCCCATCTCATATTCGATCTCTCAACCCTGGTTCCCCACGTCTCTGGTCCGAACAGCGTTAAAATATCCACCCCTCTTCCTACCCTCGAAGCGTCGCGCGTAGCGATTCAGAAGGCTTACCTTGTTAGCTGCACGAACTCTCGAGTCTCCGACATCGCCGCCGCCGCCGCCGTGATGCGAGGAAACAAAGTTGCACCTGGCGTCGAGTTTTACATCGCTGCCGCCAGTTCTGCTGTACAGTTGGAGTCCGAGAAACTAGGCGACTGGGACGCACTCGTTCGATCCGGTGCCAAAGTCCTCCCCGCTGGATGCGGTCCGTGTATCGGATTGGGCACCGGATTGCTCGAAGAGGGTCAAACAGGCATTAGTGCCACCAACCGCAATTACAAGGGACGGATGGGGCACCCGAAAGCGCTCACTTACCTGGCGAGCCCGGCCGTCGTGGCTGCGAGCGCCATCAAAGGGTACATTTGTGGCCCTGCCTCCCTCGATGCCGCAACCCTCCCTCCTGTAAAGGCGCCGACTTTTTCGATATCAAATCAACCTGTTAACTCCACCCTCCCCACGTCACAAGCGAACGACCCTGTCTTTCCCGGGTTCCCCAAAGCCTTCGCTGGTCCCCTTGTATTTGCACCCCAAGACAATCTCAACACGGATGCCATATACCCAGGAAAATATACGTACCAGGACGACATAACCCTCCAGCGGCAGGCAGAAGTCGTCATGGAGAACTACGACCCCGGCTTTGCAGCGCTCGTCGCCTCGTTGTCGCAGAAACAACACTCCAGGGACGAGGAAACGGCGACAGGCGTGATATTAGTGTCGGGATACAACTTTGGCACGGGGTCATCGCGCGAGCAGGCCGCGACGGCGCTTAAATCTGCGGGGATCCCAGTGGTGATCGCGGGCTCGTTTGGTGACATATTCAAACGCAATGCGATCAATAACGGGCTCGTGTGCTTGGAGTGTCCGGAGCTCGTCGCGGATTTAACGAAGAGCTACGCAAAGGGCGGCATGCGGGGTGCTGGAGGCGTGCAGGGCGAATTGACCGTGGAGCGGGGCTTACGTCTGGTCGTGGGGATGGAGGATGGCCAGGTCGCGTTAACGATAGACGGGGGTGTGGCAGGCTTGACGGAAAAGGCTTACAGCGTGAAACCAGTCGGTGCAAGCGTGCAGGAGCTTTGGGTGTGCGGGGGGCTAGAAGGCTTCATTTTGAAGGAGATCCAAGGCGCAGAGGGGCAGGCAACCGTCTGAAGGGGCCGGCGTTGCAAAAAGTATTGTATATTTTCATAGTATTTCCCGTTGTATCAAATAGGACCCTCGTATTTTCATGGAAAAGATACGTAGCAGGAGGCAACACTGGAAAGCAAAAGAGATTACATGGGTGTTTACAGAGTGGCTTTTATAAAACCGTTTACAGTAAAGGACATATATAAGTAATGATGTCGTGGTGGTACAGATGAGGGTTCAGCGATGATGAGATAACTAAAGAGCAGGGTTCCAGACGCTTCGCCCTGCGTCCTGTCCGCCAGGACCCGGAGCGAACTTTTCGCGCAGAACAGCAAGCGTTGAACGATATTCGTCAACGCCGATGTACGCGCCGCACATACGTCGCTTGCCTGTGAATGCGGAGCGACCATGCAGGACACGGTGGTTGTCAATAACTTCAAGCAAAATAAGCTGGTGAAACGGAGAAAAGGACGGCATACGCACTAACGGCGGTCCCTGGACCCAACTGAACCCAGTACTCCGAGTCATCACTTGTGAGGAGTTTGTGCCACGTTCGAATGGCATTATACCACTCCTCGACTTGATAGGGATCCAGATTTTTCATGACGCTTCGGTCATCATTGTTCCACCGCACTTGGATGAGTTCTCCAGTCACCGGATCGTGCCCGAGCACAGGATATCCTGAGATGGGATAAGGTCGGTAGAGGGACGACGGTTCCCCAGCCGCATGCGCCGGGACGGGAGTGCGGGCCAGGATAGAGTATACGTCAGGGTGCAGCTCCTTGAGGATAGAGGCGACATAGAAGCCGTCAACTAGTAGCGTAGATCCACCGGAACCTTCGGTGTGCGAAAGAAGGTGAAACAGCTGGAGGCCGCACGGGTCGGTCTACGATAATGATAAATTCTGGGACGCAACATGGATAAAGGGGCGCACGAAATATGTGTTGTCTGTGTGTGCACCGAGCGCTAATGTGGTGTATGCAGTGTCGCCCTTTGCCAGATCCGAAGTAAAGTCCCAAAATTTGCCGTCTAGAAAATCGCTCGTGAGATTGCACAAGTGATGCGATAGAACGAGTCTACATTGCGTTTCACGGATGAAACCTATGCGCTTGGATAGCTCCTCGGTGGCTTCCGGTGTCGGTGGGACACCAGATACGAAGCACATTCCGAAGTGATCCTAAGATGGGACACTCAGGACGAGGGAAATTATGTCTCTTGGCCTTCCTTACAACATGGGAAAGCCATTTGTAGAGCCCCCGATTGTCCTCTGCCATTGCCTCCTCGTACGTTACTGTAGGAGGTGAGGTTTGGATTTTTGAATTCCACATAATTTTCCTACAACCGATAAGCGCACGATACTTTGGTTTATTGATAACGCACTCACTCCAACTGAGTCTCTCTTTGTTGGAGAGGCGGGTCATAGGAATTTTGCTGAAGCCATGACCACGGATACAGCGATATATGTGGTTCTGATGATGGCCCTGGTAGCGACGATTGAGGGTCGACGCAAACGGCCGTGTTTATGATTCGTACATGACACTTTAAGACCGTCCGCCGTCGGCTCGACTTGAGTGGGTGTAATATCGGCAGGTATCTAGGAATGCTCAGGATGATCCGAAGATGAGTAACCTGGGACCTGGGTAATGCCGACCTCAAAAGTGTTAAGCAATCGCTGTTTTGTGATAGCGTGATAGCACTCTGGACAGCGGCAATGGTCTCGCAGCCAGATATTGTGACTTATTACCCTCTTAGCAGAATGAATTGGAATCCAAGACGGAATGCGCACAACCGAGACCATGTTCGCGTGTCCCAGCCCACCGCGACCTTGCGACCATCCATGCTTATCATGGGAAGGTCATCGGACAAGACCTCTGGGACGGACCGAGATGCTGTCGGTGGCGGCGGCCGAGTGTTAAGCGCAGAAGCAGAGGCCGATGCGCGTGCTAGATGAGTAGCCAGTCCGCGATGCAAATTGGAGACCTGCTACAGAAAAATCATGAAAATCGGACAAATTGGAAGAAAGCTTGAACCAAAACATACGAGGATGCTCCTCGACAAGGTCGGGCTAGCAAACATCCCTGCCATGGATGTACAGGACCTCCACATCGCTGTGAACAGAGTTCAGCACTCAAGCCGAATCGAGGCACGTTACACGGCAAGTCGATCACGCCAAAAAAGGAAGGTAACGTTTTTCGCCGAAAATCAAGTTTATTAATAATAACGACAAAGAGCTGTTCGCAATTATAGGCATAAAATTATGGGAGGGATAGCCAGCTCGACATAATATGAAAGAATAAAAAAATGTACTCCCACTCATTTCTTCTTTCGATCTCCAAATGAGAACCCGCCAAAACGCCAACATGCTTTAGGGACACCGTCATCGTCTAGACTGCTCATTTTCCGCGGAGGTGAGATGGGAGAGGAAGGAAGAGATGCGTCCGACTTGGATGATCCGCGGCGGCGTCGCTGTCGGCGGAAAACAAGAGGTGCAGGGGGGGAAATTTGAGGTGTGGGCGCAGGCGACGAGGGCGGAAGTACAGGTTCAACAGCAACTGCATCCAACGACTTGGCAATGGACACATTTGCACACATGATTTCCTCCTGCCACTCCGTCCAAGTCTTCCCCAAATGATAGGCGTGTTCGGGCGTTATGCTTGCGCTGGATTTCATGAGCGTGCGGCAGGTTTCGGATGCCGACGTCCAAAATTGATTTAGGCTGCAGAGGTTATTGCGAACTTCGGCGAGAGCGGTTGTCGTGGAAGTAAGAGCCGTAAATCCGTCCGGTGGCAAGCTGACTCCAAGAAACACATTCGTTTCAGGGGTAACGTTTTCTGCTGCCGTTTCTCAGATATACATGGATTTTGCGCATCGAAAATGTAAATACCAGGATTGCTGGATGTAACCGCGGCGGACGACCCATGTAGTAGGCCCGAGAGCTGAGGGGTCACCGAGGACAGAAATTCCATTCCGCTGGCAGATTGTTGAATGAGGACCTCGCTCTCGTGGCACAATTCGAGTGAAGCCAACAGCAATTCTTCTAGTAGTGACAAACAGTCCGGATCAGCCTGTTCGAAGGAATTGTGCCAGGTGATCGCTTCTTCGCTGAAATCGTGGCATTTCTGTAGATAGGACCTGATATCTTCCCAGTGGGCCTGAAGGTGCTTCCTCAATGGTGCAAGCGAGTTCCGAAGCAACATGGGCTGCGAACTGATCCTGAACGACACAGTCTGGACATTGTGCCACGAGACCATGACATTTTGGATGTTGGAGGAAAGATTTGTTAGGATTACCTTGAAGTCAGGACGCTCGTAAAGTGGCTGCGACGACATATGAGTACACAGTACATCCATTACATGAACACATACCGCGGTGTTGGAGGTCATTCGTATGCGGCGCTAGGCTGACGAGCGGAGCTTTATAAAGGTAATACCGCAGCCCCATTGTGGGCGACTGGGCGGTGCAGGATTCCGTCCAAAGTCAAAGTGACTGACAACAGCCTACGACTAAGCACCAGACCTAAGATGTACGATTCGAATGCGGGCGACAGACTGTGTCATAGCCTCACACAGCTTCGCGAGAACTCTAGAGCGCAAGAGGAACATATCCAGAGATAGATTGAACGGTGAAACTTGAAAGCGGACTTGATTTTCCAATGACTCGCCAAAAGCGCCTGCTTTTTCAACTTGTCTGCCAAAACGCCAAGTTTAAAAAGTTGTATCCGACCGTCAGTATCGGTCTGGTCTGGTATCGGTCCTGCTTGGGTCCTGCGCGATAAAACCGCTGAAATTCATCAGGGGTTTCATGGAGTCAGAGTCATGGTGTCAATTCTTTCCAAGTTGGGTTGGTCTGCTTACGGCGTGCTTACGGCTTTCTGGAAATTCTCTCGACTCGACTCCTGATCCAAGATGGATACCTACGCACAGCGTGCTGGCAGAGGCGACGCCGGAGCCGGCTGTAAATTCAACCGGGTAGTTCTGCTCAGGCTTCTCGGGACCCAGACTCTGCTTGAGACGAGCAATACTAAGGACCGATTCCAATTACAGTCACGGTGATCAACCTACCCAAGAGTCGATTCTCAAGAGGACTCGGACGCGATGCCGTTATTCCGTCCGACATTACAGCTTGCTTGCTACTTGACTCGACTGTTTTTTGCTGTAAAGATGTTCACAGCATACATAGCCTGTCTGCCTAGCCGCCCTTTTAAGATTGTCGTTACTCCGGGAAGCTCGTTGGCTTTCATTCACTGGCTCCAACATGGAATTCACTGGCTCCAACATGGAACTCAGCTCTTCTGGCGAAAAGGCTCTCAAAGCATTCGAGGACGGCGGTCGAAAAGGCGTCGATTGTCAGATACTCCTTCAAGATTCCTTCCATACGTTTAGTTTGCTGGAACGTTGGGAGACTGCGGAGCAAGTCCAAAATCACATCCATTTTGCTCCGTGTCATAATAACGTTTTGTCTTCGTAGATCCAACGTCGATTCAGTCATGTCCATTATACAACAAGTGCGGCAGCAAGGACGTGCTTATTTCGCAACTTTGTCCGACAGCATTTCCGTCGCCATAACCCTCAATGAGCTTGCTCAGGACGCGAAGCATTTGGCCCATTCCCTCCTCGACCCCGCCCACAAGACGGATGAGGTTCAGGAGTTCATCGCCGAAATGCGGAGCTATACCCGAGAGGCACTGAGAAAGTCGAAGCGCGTATCAGAGGCACTACGCACAGTTCGCAAGGGTGTAAACGAAGTATTTAAGCCGAGGCCAATACTCGATCTCCCTTGCTGACGCTTAACCCAGATCAGCGTCGGCATCCCTGATGAAATGGCGAGACTCGAGCGGAGAGAGCGAATAGTTGTAACCAAGAAAGAAACTCTTGAGCGCCGGATTAAACGTGTGAGAGTGGCGAAAGCTGTCGGTACCACTGCATTGGCGATCGTCGGAGGTGTTTCCATCGTCGCTTTCCCACCCCTACTCTTAATCTTACCTGTGGGGTTACCTATTGGCATCCTGATCCTAGAGGCGTACGAACAAAAAAGTACGAAAACGTTAATGAGTAAGTCCGTCCTTTCCAGATTACACCAGAAAAACAAACAGTTTTCAGAACGCGAAGACGAAATTTTGGATTGCAGAAATGGCCTGGACCAGCTGAAGGACATAACTGAATGCCTGGCCGGTCTCATGCGGCACGTGGATTCGCTTACCGAGTTCTGGGTTCGTTCCGACACAATGCTCGAAACAATCTCCAGTGGTGTGCGTCGGATTCGGGGCAACACAGCCCGCCTCAGGCTCCAAGCAACCCTGAAGCATTGGGAGAACGCTGCAGAGACGTATCTTGATTACGCTACCAAGGCAAGTTGGTTCTCTGCGAATGATCTCTTTCCATGCTGATCGTCCAATCAGTTAAAGATGATTGAGAATATAGAATGTGGCGCGACATCTTCTTTGCGATCATCTTCGTCTGCGTCTGAACGCGATCGCTCTCGCGGAGGCTCAGATAAAAAGTCTCGGCCCCACAAGAAAATAACTTCCACTGATCTAAGCCGTCGAAATGCAGTCAAGACACCCAGCCGCTCTTCTTCCAAGGGGTCGTCGAGTTCGAGGCACTCTTCTTGAATACCGGACCGAATGAGACACTGCAGGTATACTGTATCGACACATCATCCATGTATCAGAATATCTGTAGTTCTAGAGGGCTTTATGTGATAGGGTTAAATTTCTAATCTTAAGTAATATCCAACTTCGCCGGAGGCCGTACATAAGGATTTGTACACAGTAAGATATACAGTCATCGTAAATGAATAGAAAGATGTGAGGCACACCAATACGGCGCAGGACATCGCTAGTCTGAGACTAATAAACCATTAACTTCGTCCTCTTCGTCTGAATCATCCATGATGGAGTCATGCGAGATATCCATGGAAGGTTTCCCGTCAAGGAGATCGTCAATATCGGCTTCTATCATTGCCTCCTCTTTGGCTCGCCCAGTTCTGGTACAAGTGCGTCTTAGAAACGGAAACGTTCTAGAAACGAAGACCCTACCTGGTGACTCGGGGACGGCCTCTTCTTGCAGCAGGAGTGGCTTCGTTATCGTCGTCCTCGTCTTCGTCCTCTTCATCATCCGAGCTAATCATGATGATTTCAGGTTTCTTGACGGCGCTGGAGCACAACGACGGCGTGAGTCAATGTCATAATCAGATTTGCAATGAGGATTGGCGTACGCGGAGCGTTTGGGTAATGTCCGAGTAGCAGGAGGAGGAGTGCCTTTTGCTGTGCCATCATCGTCGTCGAAATCAGACTCATCGTCGTCCGATGTCGATAGTCGTCGTCTCCTTGTGAATTGAAAGTTAGCAAAGAACACAAGATCGGGGGAGCGATTGTTTACTTGGCTTTGGGTTTGGATTTCCCGCGCTTCGAAGACGCGACCGATATGTCGTCGCCCTCAGTTGTCACGCTCATAATGCTGTCTGAACGCCTGCGAAGCAAGGGAGTTGGCATCGATAACGCAAAGAATAACGTTCCCACCTTTTCTTCCCTTTCTTCTTTGCGTCGGGGTTGATCGCCTCGTCGTCTTCGGGCATGATGTCGTCAAGAAACTCGAATAGTTCCTTGAGTTCCTCGAGTTTCCTGTATTCATCTTCATCAAAGTCCTGCAGCTCCTTTTCAAACTTCTTCGAAATAGCAGCATCAAACTTTTTGAATGCATTATTTGAAGTAGCATCACGGAGAGGCCGGCGCTATTCACCGCTCAGTTTCAGTGGGAGACGCATCAGGGAAACGAATGTTTACCAAGTTTAGGGTGTGCATGAGCAATTTGAGAGTCCGTATCTTATCGACATCCACCTCGTCTGGAATGTGTAGCTTCCCGAGCATCTGGCAAAGAATTTTTCTATCGTCCTCTGCACGATGTGAGACACGCAGAGGGCCAAAATCGACAGACACACTTGGAAAGTCCTCTTTCAACATTGCCCGGATGATATCGCCTGCCATCTCGAACTGTATAAGAGGGTCGCCGGCATCACCGGGCCGGCCATTTGGGCCCCTATTAGATTGTTAGCTCAGTAGTAGGTGAAGGTAGCAAGCAATACTGACTGCACTTGAAAGGGATCTGTCCAGTAAATCCACATCAATGTAACCTGCGAGAGGTCGATGGCGTCGTTCTCGTCATTGAGAGCCTGGCGAAGCTTTGAAAGCTTGTGAAAAATGGATGTGAAGATCTACGAGATACCTTTATTAACGGTGTGGCCAGGAAGCATACTCAACAAACCTACCTCCCGCATGACCCGTTGGTTTCTGGCAGATGAATGGGAATACTTAGGGAGGGAGAATGCCAGACATTGCTTCAATTCCTGGTTGTCCGCGTTGTACGGCGAGAAATACACCATCAGCAGACTCTTAACCGCCTTGAAAATCGTGAGCAACAAGGTTAACCAGCAACAGATGAGACATTGCCTTTTCATCGGTTATCATTTGATTTATAACGAGTTTCGCGATGCCTGTGCTAAGGAGCGCCAGAATTCTGGCTGATGTATCCTCTTTATCGGCCTCTTTACCAAGCTGAGTCACCAGGAACGTCACTATTTTTTCGGCCTGGTCGTCGAGTAATGAATTCAATGGAAACACATCCGAAAGCAAAGAGACATACATTTTCCCCTCCGGGCGCGAAAATCGTCCTCCCGTGAACCATGAGCAGATCAAAAATGATGTGCAGAAGGCTGAGCTTGAGCACTTCCGGCACATCTTCCTCTGCCTGAGCTACAAAGACGGGCAAGAACTTGAGCGCAAGATTCTAGCAGCAGATGAGGGTGGGTGAATACGACATTGGAGTTACAGGGCCAACCGATACTATACCTTGGCAATAAGGCAAAACAAGCCAAGGGCGATTAACCCCTTCTCCCTGATCTGCAGGTCTTTGCGTTTCACAGACGGGACAATAAGATCAGCCATGATGCCTTGCAGCGTGGAGTTTTCGTCAAGAGTCTACACTCGTCAGTGTCGGGCGGTGGAACGTTAGGAAAGACATACACCATCAACCCGCTCTAACATCCCAGTAACCAACGACAAGCAACGTAGGTCGGTTTCATCGGCATGTCTTTGCTCTTCCGGTGACATATCTTCCCGGGTTTTCACAGGCTTTTTTGAGGCTGCAGTGTTCTCAGAGCCGAAGCTCGTGTCAGCGTCGTTATCAAAGACCTACAAGAGCCACTCAGAAGGGGGATGTTAGACAGATGAACCATACGCACTATTGTATCCTGAGTCTGGTCTGCAGCGCCGACGTCTTCTTCTTCGTCACCTGGGTCCCTGAGATCCTGGACGATCTCCACTACAACACGGATGAGATCGCGTTCGTTGGGAGATAGTTTGCGCAGGACATCGAGACATGACGGGATAAGATTTAGAGGGAGCGCAGGCTGAGTCAACATATCACCTGAGGAAGGCATTGCTATTCAATGAACGACGATATCAGGTGGAAGGGAGATACCCACGGACGAGGGCAAACATCTTCCTTCTCCCTATCTCGTCGGCATAATCGAGATTGACGGCGAGTTTCAACATTTCGCGGACCGTGGATTCTTTGCCGGATCGCGCGTCCTCTCTCTCATCCTCGTCCTCGTCTCCACTATGCCTGGTGGACTCCATTTCCACAAGAGCGTTATAGCCATCCTGGATCCGAAACGCACAGCTGGTGACGACTGGGATGCCTGCGGTGTCTAGCCTTTGTTCACCGTGCCCCTTGTCGTCAAGAGAGACGCAGTGGTCAACGAAGACTCGCGCAAGAAACGCCTTTTCCGGGGTCAGGTTGGCAAAGAATGCATCTAAAGGGAGGGTTGGATCCGGACTAAAGCCGAAAAAAAAAACAGGTGTGCTCACCGCCAAAGTACAGGTCCTCAAAAATATCTGGTCGGGTTTCGAACACGCTCTTCAGAGCATTCGCAGGCATTTTTCCGATCTCACCACCAGTGTCAGGAGGCACTGCAGTCAGATCAAACATACCCAGGAAGGTTGTGAGTGTGTTGACGATCTTCTGTGGTTTATCTTTCTCCTCTGGGGCCGTAGTGCCGTGGGGCTTCTCCTCCGGCTTCGAGATATCCACATCCGCTAAGCGTGAGGCGATTTCTTCTTCGGCCTTTGCATCTCCCTCTGCCCCTACTACATCGACCCAGGTCCCAAGGAGGTTGGCAGCCGCCGCGCGAACTGTCTGCTCGCGATCTCCCAAACCGTTGCGTACAACAAGTTCGCGCTGGGCAATGGTCAATTTCCTGGGACTTCCAGGCTCGTCCGTTGATGCGACACCATCCAATACGAAGCTGAATAGTAATTTACGAATGGTGGTCTCGGTGTCACGACTGCGTTCTAGTAGGGCGGGAAGAGTTTCCTCGGTCACCGGCATGTTCACCAGTAACGCTCGACGAACATCGCTATCGTAGGGTTAGAATGAGAATAAAACCAAAGGTGATAGTAGTACGCGGAGGAATCCAAAGATAAGGTGTCCAAGAGCACCTGGGAGATGGATGGACCATCTTCGCCGGGTTCTGGGGAGTCATAGGGACCGCTGAGTTTCGATAATGCGATGACAACCTGCACGCGAACTATGGCTTCCTTGTCGTGCATTCGATCCAGCAATGCTTCCCGAAGGCGACGGTGGATTTCCTCACTATAGCCGGGATCTCAAACAGTGACCGCAAACAATAAATCAAAGACGCACTCGAATTCACCGAGATCGATGAGCACCTCCGATGACAGGGCTATCACTCGATACCTGACATTCTTGTCTTTGGCTTGGAAGCCTTTCAACAGCAGGTTAAGAAGTTTGGCGGTAAATCTGGAGGCCGTTGTGTCCTGTCAGGTCCCATCTATGAGCTTTGGTCGGAGAAGAAAGGACCTGCGCACCCTCTCTGGGTCATCGTCCGAATCGTCTTTATCCTCTGCAGCTATCCAAGTCATGAGCCAAGGATGCGAGTGCCCGGAATATACGCCCATACCCCTTTCGTTTATGAAGCTGATGTAGCCACCAACAAACTTGACAACTCTATCGGCCGTAGTTATGCCTTTCTTCACGGGGAGGACGCGCGCGAGCATGTCCATGAAGACCGATTCAAACTCACGCTCGCCCACGAGTTTGACCCCTTGCGCAGCCGGGGCTGTCTTCTTTGCGGCTTCCAGATGTAGTTTGTGCAAGGCAACAAAATTCTTCTGGTGGTTCGCGGTGGATGTTTGGACTTGTTCAAAAATACGGGGGATGGCGGTATTGAGGTCCACCGGGGTGGCAATCCTGCCCGGCATATTGATACGATAGTCTGTTCGGGAGACCAGTGGAGATTGCGGGGTCGGGATGGCAGGAAACCCAGGCCTCGTTGAAGAGGACTCTGAGGAGGTTCAAGTTATGGAGCGTGCTGTCACGATCACCTGACAGACTGTGATGATTTTTACGCGTCGAGAGCCAAACAATGATTGAGGTCAAATTGAGGTTACTCCTTTTGGGACTCCCATGGCGGTGAAGAGATGCAGTCTCAAACTCCGGCGTCGAGTACAGGAACTCTCCACAACTCAAACTGTCCGACATGACATCTCCAGAATGCTAACACCAATGAAAAGCAGTGAAAATATGTCCCTGGCGATATCGATCTTGGTTTCTTGGAATTGGAATTTGCGTCCATTGAATTCGAACATGCCACCAGGTTGTTGTCCGGGTTAATTGTGTGGCGTCCTCCGACTCTTGACATCAATATGTCACAGATAGCGCCAGGAACACCAGGGTCGCTTTCGACATTTCTTGTGGTAATATGCAAACTCTGGGCGGTATATCAACGCCCACTTGTTCTCGCGTCGCCGTTCTCTCGACTTGTCTGAGTCTTCACGATGAAAATTCAGGTCGCCTTGACAGTTCTCTTCCTGGGTTTCTTTGTCTCTGCCAACTCGGGTATCTTCTCCGGCGATGGACAAGTCCTTCCTGGTCCCCCAAGCCGCCGATCTGTAGGAACGAAGTCAGCCATGGGAGACCTGATAAAGAGAGAAACCAACTTTGAGCGCCTCCGTCGCGGGCTACCTCCTCTTCCGCCGAAACGAAGGTCCCCCACCAATAAACGTTCGTTGGATACTTTCCCTCTTTCCGTCTGAATCTCAACTTGATTCGCAGCGGGACCACGACCCTCTCAACAAGCTTGCGCGCCACTCTCCAGGTGATTTCCCCTTTTCAAAGAAGAATATTGTTGCTCATAGCATGCTAGATCGTCGGGGTACATCGCGCTCACCAAAGCCGATGGGACGGCCGCCGGCTACATCAGCAAGGCATTAGACAGCCAAAATTCCTACGGGCTGACCGCTTCGCGAAGCGATGCTCTCAAGGTTGAATTTCCCTCATCGTCGCCTTTCCATGGTCCCATCAATATACGTGCTATGAACGGTCCGGACGCGAGGCACCCCTACCTCGGTGCCGTCGCCGGAGGCGGTGGCTTCCAGTTCGGTCAGGGTCAAGTAGGGTGAGTGCCGCTTTATATTAGTTGCTATCCCGGTATATTGACCGTGCCGTAGGTACGCCTACTTGGCTGGTACGGGCGCATGTAAATTCTCCTCCTTGGTATTCTGCTTCCAAATGTTGATTGCGCCCTCTCAGCGCCCGCACATTCGCCACCCTCCTCGAACGCTGGGACAAGTCTGCAGTCATTGGGCTACAACGGGCCCAGTGAGAGTCAAATCTGGACGGTGAATTGCAAGACCTTAGGTCTCAGCCCTCAGTGGACCAACACAGATTCCAGTAAGTCTCGTGTCGCTGATCTGGCACCAACTAATAATCGGAAACCCTCGTAGCCCAGCCCCCCACAACAATCTTCTACGATCCAATCATCGACTCCTTGGGCCTTACCTCCGATCTTGACGCATTTAGTGTTGAATTCCCCAGCGAAGGCGTTCACGCTGTGGTAAGCCAATACCCAACCACATGTATTTCTCGTAGTTATCTTATACGCGATCCAGACTTTCACTTTTGTCCCCCTCTGACCGCTGCCTGATTTTAGACATTTACTTACTTTACGTTGCGTCCTTGTGGCGTAATCCGGTTCTCCGTTCGTTCCTAGACCGTCGTTACTTACCACCTAAGGGACCTACGGCGCCATTACGTCAGGACCTCTTAGGTACCTTTTCTAGTAGTAGTAAAAGGTACCTATGAGGTCCGCAGGAGGCGCCGAAGGCAGGAGGCTGGGGCTTCTTTTATCAATCTCTTATGTAAAGCCCTTATCCCGCTCTGCGGCAGTCGTGCTGATTGCCTGGCATCTCCCGGCATGTTCCCACGCGTGTGTTTCGCGGCGGCCTCCTTCGCGCCTGCCCGGTGGACTGTAAATCCAATTTCTACCCTAAAAGCTGCTACTCAATAATACCCCTATTATATGCCTGAGGGTCCTTGAATGGTCAGTTTCAAGTATTGGTTTGCACAATACCAGTAATACCAATATTGCAAGTCGGAGGCCTTCTGTTTCCAGGCCACTGGATTGAATTTCGTCTGATCAGTGCCCCGAAACAATTACATGGATTTTTCACATCTACTCCGCCAGATGTAGGTATTAGTTCGGTGAAACGACTGAAGTGATGATGGCGGCATCAATTTTTCGTTGAACCTACCAATTTAAGGTCAGATATCACGGCGTAATCATGACTGGGGATTCGACTGTTCCCTTTTTCAATAGTAAACTTCAACCATTAAATCACACGTGGACAAGTTTTGCCGGAGGCCTCCTTTTATTACACTGTTGGATTTTTCAGCTCGCAGCAACGCAACTGTAAATCTTTGTGATTGAATACTGATTCTCGTTGGGCTGTTATTGCATATGTTTTGGAATCTCAGGCTACCAAAGAAGGCCTCCACACTGGTGCTCTCTGCCACCTGGAATTATTCCACTACCTTTTGGATTCCTCATGCACAGTACACTTCGAGGGATATTTTTCAATGTATGGGAAAGAAAAAAGACCGACTCCTGCTGAGTCCTGCACATCCACCGGAGGCCGAAGGCCTCCGCTGCAAGTTAAATTCATTCCTGGGATTCGACCTGCCCATGTAGATCCGTGATTTAGCGGCATTCAAATGCCAGGAGATTTATACTCAAGCCTCGAACTAATTTACGAAGCTGAACTGACTGTATAGCAAAAATTTCAACATGTAACTGCATGGGAGAGTGTCTTACTAGACCGGGAGTGTGGTTGCCTCCCTAGAGGTACTTGACCATCGATACTGACTCCCAATGTGAGCATTCAGTTATAGGTGCCTCATACGATTTGGTGCACCATCATTTTCTGATGTGTAAATCGGAGGCCTCCTGTCTGACATTTCCGGACTCGATTCACCCATTTACTGGTGTATACTGCATTCAAACCGTGGGAATAGCTCAAGTTATGTTATCCGCACATTATAGGTATGATAGGGTGCAATATATATAAGAATTTCCAGCACACTAGAGCCTTATGTGAATTTTCGATGACCCCCCTCTAAAATTTGACTTCTACCCTTCTAATAAATACCACTGAACACCCGAATACATGCTCAACATTTGCACCAACTCAATTTGATGATTAGACATAGTCCGACATATTTTACAGGTTGTTGAAATGAAGTTGGGGTAATTAGCCCAAGGTTCAATCATCGAACTTGGTTGACTTCAGCTCCTTCCTGTGCACGCCCATGACATTTTTTTCTATGGTAATAGGAGAGAAGATCTGTCGCTTACTTCATGATCGGGCAATCTAGGGCTTTCATTTGGGGCCTGGCACGAAAGTTTCTGTGTAGTTTTGAGCTCCCAATAAATGTTTTACAGCTAAACGATGTTTATTCTCCTTGTGATTGGCCGATCAAATGTCCGGCCCGGCCTCCACCCGAGGCTTGTTCGAACTTTTTCCAACCTTTTGAACAGTCTATACACCGCTTTACAGCACATATAACCGCAATGGAGGTGCCTCAACATTGTTAAAGTAAGTTGGATGGGTCCAATTCTTTCCTAAAAATATACCGGAGGCGAAAGAGGCCATCGAGGCCTCCGACCGGGGGCGTAGGAGGCCGTCAAGGCCTTCAAACGGCCTCCCACATTCATGCAGGACAGTAAACAGGACATCTGATTGGTAACTTAAAGGCTGCTGATCAATCAATGAACATGTAGGTATCATTAATCGGTCGGTTCAATAGATGTGTTGAATTATTTGGTAAAAGATAGCAGAGGCGAAGGAGGCCGTTGATGCCTCTGACAGAACACCTCGATGCAGTAAAGAAAAAAGCCATCTATATACATAGGACGCAGCAATTTTGTACGATTGAGAAAGTGATTTTTTCCAGTCCTAAACAAGCAATCCAGAGACAGAGTCAAAGGCGGAGGTGGAGGCCTTCTGTTGCCCACAAAGGGTAAATAGGACAAGCTGTTTAGCTGGAATGTCCAGTTGTCAACCTATCTGGTATTCTGAGCACAATTCAGTGGCCGAATCGAGAGCATATGAAAATAATTGGAGCTCAATCAGAGATGGGAGGCCACCTGCCTGCCTTAAAGAGACTCCAGCATATGTGTCCAGAGAAAAACAAGAGTCATGCGTTGTGAGGGAGAGATTTCGAACTTGATGCTACACAGGGAAGTAAGTCAAGTCAGTCGGATTACCCCTTGGAGGCCGGTGGCCGCCGTTGGTCCCCAAAATCGGTACACATCAACTGTTAAATGCACATACACGGTAAATTCTGGGTCTTCAAGGCTTAATGTACTGTCAAACCTATAAGTTACCGGTCTCACAAAGATTGGCTAACCACGACAGAAGGCCTCCGAGTCTGAACTTTTATCCCTGGTACTGGTGGAATTTTTTAAATGTGTAGGAAGAACAGTGCTTTACATTTACGCAAGGTTGTGGAATGATCCAGAGTCCCAAGGCTAATTGAGAGGGGCGCGCGAAGGAGGCCGCCGCAAAATACATGCGTGGGAACATGTCGGGAGTTGCCAGGCCATCGGCGCGACAGCCGCGTGCCAGCAATTTACCCTTATGGGAAAGCTTTACATAACCTCCGCCATTCTGGCGCCTCCTACGGACCTCATAGGTACCTTTTACTACTACTAGAAAAGGTACCTAAGAGGTCCTGACGTAATGGCGCCGTAGGTCCCTTAGGTGTTACTTACATGTATATCGCTGCCTCGCATAATCCGCTGTAGACTGAACGTTCCTTTGTCGGGGAGGCGGATTCATCCATCCAGCCCATGATGAAAAAAACTTCCCGATAAATCTATGATACATCGCTCTAACTATAGCTACATAGTAACCCGCAAGATCCCCTTCGCACGCAAGCCGGGCATGCTCGCGGATATCTGCGTCATCGACTCTCCGTACGCCTCGCCCGTGTGGATGTGCACCTCCTGCAGATGCACAGATTCGATTCTCACCAGTAGATCATCAACATTCGCCCAGCCATCGCAGTCGAGCGTAGGCCGCCCAGGTAATGGCCGTAGTCGCGCGTCGACGGTTATTTTTCGCACCATGTGCTGGGGTGTCATCCGTGCCAACAGAGACGCGAGCCACGGAAGCTGATTCGTGGGGGACGACGTGTCCATGTCAAAGTGCGCCAAGCGGAGCTCGCTCAGCCGTCGGTTGTAGCAGATACTGGGCGCCGCGCAGAGGCTTGAAGTGGATTCTGAATGGCAAATATCAGAGATCAGGGTTCGTGTGTGGTACGAAAGGGCACTCACGAGGAGACGCGGGATACAAACACATATCTAATGTCTTCAAGTCGCTCGCGCACTGGAGGATGCGCTCAACGGCTTCGAGTGCACTTTCATTGTCGCCGCTATATTTGATGGCCAAGTGCTGGAGATCCTCCAGCTCATTTCCCTCAGAAGAAATAAGCCAGTCGACGACGTTGGTGACCGATTTCCCCTCGATTGAAAGGTGCTTTGGCCGGGGAGGACGACTTGGTTTCGCCACGAGAGCCATCGCATCCGGTTCGAGGGTGACATTCGACAGCACAAGACTGTTCAATCCCGACCCGAAGAGATCGGCGAAGGACGAGGGCAATACGCAAAGCCGAAGGGTGACGCGCTGCATGGAGGGCGAGCGGAAGAGTGCGTATATCGCCGACGTGAAGGGCGTAGGAAGCCACGGGAGATCGCAGCCATGCAGTTCAATCTGTTCGATGTTCTGCAGTTTCCCGAGCAGCGTCGGGAGTACGGGGTCCCATGAGACCTTGGTGTCTATAAGAAACGACGTATTCCGGATGTTGAGTGGACGCACCCATGAGCTCCGCTCGCAGAAAATGGATATTTCTGCGATATATGGTATTATATCGACTGAATTCGAGAGGAATGCATTCCAGTTTTCGGGGGAGCCTCTTCCTGTGGGGCGCAGCTGGAGGTGACGGAAGAGATGGATCCGGCAAGAGGGAATCCAACTCCTGCAGACGAGGGAACAAGCTTTGAGAGCGGGGAGGTCGAAATGAAGCTCAGTGATGATGAGGTCGACGACCTCCAATGGCAACGGGAAAGAGTCCATGGTACACTCGTCTAGTATCGTGCAGGTGTCTTCAGGCGGAGGTCAAGGCGCGCGACGGATAATGTGGAGAGCTGGCATGTCCTAGTTTAAATAGGACGGCCTTAACAGCAATAACGCAATCAACAGCTTTACATGTATGTAACTCAACAGCAAAATACAGCTCTCGGAAATTCACAGCAGTCTAAAACTATTCTAATCGAATATGTGCCGTATGTTCCTCGAGGCGGTATCGGGAACGCGCCCGTGAAACCGGAGGCCACACCCACCGGAGACAGTTTGCTAGGGACGCACAAGCTTCACCCAGCCAATTCCTTCCCTTGGATATGATGGGTGCTGGCAATTGGCTCCATCTCCTGGATCAAGTCGGTCTGCGAGAGACTGTCTCAAGAGGGTAGTGGTTTGTGCGAGACCAGAGCAACAGACTGAGAATCAAGATACTTTTATTTTACCTTGGCCCGCATTGTCTCCATCTCCTGGATCAAGTCGGTCTGCGAGAGACTGTCTCAAGAGGGTAGTGGTTTGTGCGAGACCCGAGCAACAGACTGAGAATAAGAATACTTTTACCTCGGCCCGCAACGCGGGCTAGGGATATGTGGGTGATACATCTTCCAGGATGGACGGACCCTGGGGGCACCGGAAAGGTCGGAGAATCTGTTCCAAGTTGAAATGCAGCCAAGAGGCAGTTGCAGTGGATTATGCCGTGACTATATGTTCCGGAGGGCAGGTGCAGGGCAATCCAACAATGAATTGTGTATCTATGCGCGTTCAATCGTTTTGTAACCTTGGAGCTGTATGAACCTGAGCAAACTGTTTGGCGAAAGAAATAGGAACGCGCACCTTATTTTCCTGCAGCATTTGCACGTACTTTTCGGCCAGCCATCGGCAGTTCTCCATAGCATTCGCGCCCTCACCCTTGCGGCACTTCTCCAGCTCATCGCGTACCAGCCGGACCTCCATCGCCTTCACCCATGATTCCTTAATGAGCGCGTCCCGGGCGGCCATCTTGGCTGTTCCGCAGTCAGTGCCTTGTCCAGCGACATTGCTCAGACCGAAGAACCTTGGTACATTTGCTTGGTGACATCCTCAGCGTCGACCGCCGACATGGTTCACAGAGAAAGGTTTTGTTGTGTTTGCCATCATTGTCCCGGCCCGGCTTCCGGCTTGGTGTGAAGTTTCAAACCTTTCTCCTCAGTCCAGTATGTGCCCTTAAATGAGTCTGGTTTTCTGTCTATGAGGTTTCAATTCATCATAATTCGTGAAGACACTCGGCGCCTCTCTTTTACACTCTCTCCGCTTGCCTCTTTAACCGGAATACTTAACACGTGAAAAAGCAGCCAAATTTCCTAGAATTGAACCGGTACCGTTTATTCAGCGCTTACCTCTTGCCCTTTGCCATGTCCTACCCACTCAGTCTTCCGGCGAAAAGCCCGCTCGTCACTCTCACTCATCGTATGTCCGCCCGGATGCTAATTCTCGCAGATCTTCATGTCACTTCGTTGTAGCTAAGGAGACCATTTGGGTTCTCGAACTTCACAATGAGCAGGACAACCGTCTGACGCCTGACCTAATCGAACTCGCGATCAAACCCTCCCTCGACGCTGTGGAAAGACACTGGCGCGAACAGTGGCGGGCAGTACAGAATTCGAAAGACAAATCCGGAGGAAATGGGGCGTTGATAATTGTCGGGCGGAGAGATCAGGACAAGTTCTTCAGCAATGGCAAGTCCTATTTTACGTGCACCCTGGTTGCAAATGGCTGACGCCGTCTGCAGGCCTTGATTTATCGTTGGTGCCGCCGAACGGGAATTTCTTCCCCGGTATGTCCATCCATTGTTATGCGACCGTGCAGTGTTTATATAAATAATCGATGTGCAGAAATGTACAACCCCCTCCTCGAACGGCTTCTAAAATTCCCGAGTACGCCGTTCATCCGTTGTTGTTCTTGTTGTGACCTGTCCCGTCATTAGTTCCCACCATCTGTGCAATCAACGGGCACTGCTTTGCGGGGGGGTTCATGCTCAGTTTAGCATGCGACTACCGTGTGATGACAGATGGCGGGAAACGCAATGCTTGGATGTGCATGAATGAGGTCCCGGGATAATGGCTTGCATCTTTCGGTTACGGCTCGACGACTGACGGAAACGCAGATTGATTTCGGTGCTGTGTGGCCTCACTCTTTCAGCGGCGTTCTCAGCGCCAAGATCAGCGACGCGCAGGTGCGCCGCAAGATCGCATTGGAAGGACACCGCTTTTCGCCCAAAGAGGCTCTGGATGCGGGTATCGTAGACCATCTCGCCAGCGGCGGTACGGCAGCGGTTCTGGCCAAGGCCGAAGAGCTGGCGTTGGCTGTCGGTGTCAAGGCCCAAGGTATGCTTTTAGGTATCCATTGTTGTCTTCAAAAATACCAACTGCTATTCATAGCTGGAGTGTGGGGACTCATCAAGGTATTATTATTGTATGCCGCCTAATCACAATTCACTGATTTTCTTAGACCGATATCTATTGGGATGCGCTGCAGGGAGTAAAAAGAGATCCACGGATGAGCAACCCTGCGGTCGAGGATGCGGCAGCGAGGGCTCGGTTGTATTCGAAACTGTAGCTTGCACAACATAACCGTCAAGGAATCATTTGTTGGCTGCGGATCAAAAATAGAGTGCATCTTCTTTCATCCCTGGATGGGCCACCGTTGACGATGGATTGCACACAGGAGCACACATCAGGTCCGTGTGGGCCGATTGACGACGTTGAGTCGATCTGCGTAACGACATTTCCTCCCGGTTGATTATCCCTGGCAACGACTGGTCGAATAACCAGCACCATAGATGGGCTTGGAATGTTTGTGCAGACCTGGCATCCTTATCCTAGACGCTCCAAAAAAAAAGTCAATCAGTGTGCAGGTGCCGAACGGGGATATTTTCACCTCCAACAGTCCGAGAATGGCAACGCGTACACGTGCTGTTTCTACCATGCAACCCATCAGTGCGGTCCAACGCGGGTCAGCCGAAATGTATATAAAGCACAAAGGTTCCCTCGCTACGCTCACCCCCTTCTCCCTCGTCAAGGCCGGCCTTTTTTTCTCTCCCTGCTTTCTCTCTTTCTTGTTCATTCTACTGGTTGACCCGGGTTCCGTCTATTCTTTAGTATAATAATGCAGCTCTCTCTCTCCTTCTCCGCGCTTCTGGCAGGCGTCCTCGTTGCTCTCAGTGTCCCCGATGTCCAGGCGGCCCCCACGCAGCGTGCCCGTATGGTCACCCTCCCCCTCAAGCGGATGGAGGTGCGCAGCGATGTCCACCCCAAGATCGTACGTTTCATCCTCATCACAAACCGTATTCCGACATCTTACGCACGCGTTTTCTATTACCTAGCTTCTCCAGCAGAACATCAACCGTGCTAGCCGTCGTCTAGCACGCATGACCGGCCGTCAGGAACCGACTGAGGCCATGATGACCGAGGCCCTTCGCAAGCGTGTCCTCGAGGTTGAAGGTTCCGAGGGGCTCCAGCGCCGTATCAACCGCGTCGGGCTTGCCGGTGCCCACAAGTCGGAGAAGCGCTTCAACCGCACGGGTGTCCCCAAGCACGACAAGCGTGAACCCAGGGGTGGCAAGAAGAACAAGGGCGCTGCCGCTGCCGCTGCCGCGGGTGCCGCCGCGGGTGCCGCTGCCGGTGCTGATGCTGCTGGCGCCGCTGGTGGTGCCGGTGCCGGTGCTGGGTCTGCGTGAGTTTCTTTTTTGTCTAAAAAATTGTCTCATTGTTAACTCGGGATTTCTCAGTGCACAGCAGTCCAGTGCCCTTGGTGGGCCCGATTCTGCGACTGGCGTCGAGGTTGCCGACACGCCGACCACCGCCAACTCCCTCGGTTTGAACATCGAGTGCGTTTTTCCTCCCGTAGTCAAGTGTGGTGTTTATTAATTCATTGTGCAGAGGTCCGGATGTCGGCTATCTCGCCACCATTCAGCTGGGTACGCCCCCGACGAACTACCTGATCCTCATGGACTCTGGTTCCGCCGATTTCTGGGTTGCCTCCGAGGACTGCCAGTCGACGGCCGGCGGTGACTGCGGAAACCACCAGACGCTCGGCTCCACCTCCTCGAGCTCTTTTGTCGCTTCCCAGAACCCCTTCGCGGTCACCTACGGAACGGGTTCGGTTCAGGGTGCGATCATCACCGACAACGTGAACATCGCCGGGCTCGCACTCAACGCCCACACATTCGGTGTCACCACCTCGGAGACACCCGACTTTGCGGACGACTCTGTGCCCTTCGACGGGCTTATGGGTCTCGCCAAGTCGGCGCTCTCCGAGCAGAAGACCGCCACCCCCGTCGAGTCGCTCGCGGCGAATGGCCTCATCGCCGATGCCATCACCTCGTACAAGATCTCGCGTGCCGCCGACAACCTGAATGACGGAGAAATCACCTTCGGCGCCACTGACCCCACCAAGTTCGTGGCCTCGACGCTGACCACTATCCCCAACGTCAACACCGAGGGATTCTGGGAGGGTGCTTTGGACGCGGTGACCGTTGACGGTGGGGACGCTGGTCTCCAGGGCCGCACGGCCATCCTCGACACCGGCACGACCCTCATTGTTGCGCCCGTCGCCGACGCAACTGCCGTCCATGCGCTCATCAACGGCTCGACCGCTGATGGCCAGGGAGGCTTCACCGTCCCATGCACGTTCAACCAGAGCGTTGCGCTCACCTTCGGTGGAACTTCCTTCGCCATTGACCCGCGCGACATTGCCGTCCAGCCCGTCGACCCCAACGACCCGACCGGCGACTGCACGAGCGGCATCAGCGGTGGCAGCTTCGGCACCAGCGACACCGAGTGGCTCGTCGGCGACGTTTTCCTCAAGAACGCCTACTACAGCACAGACGTCGGAAAGAACCAAATCCAGCTCGCCAAGCTTGCCTAAGCGGACGATGGCTGCGTCCCTCTAGCAGGGTTCGTTGGTCCGGTCCGCTTGAAGCGAAAATCGATATGTGGCTCCATTTCTGCTTGGAGTTCACCGATACGAGACTTTTGAACCCCACGACTGCATGTATAATTACTAACATATTAACGGAACAAGAATGAAGAGATGGGTTGTTGGGCAGATCGATCCGTGTGCTGTTTAAGATTCAATGTTCATAACGGGATAAATCTATTTGGCACCCCGTGCTGCTATTTGGCACCCCCTGGATTACATAAAAGTTTGCTTATCTACATCTGATGGCGCTGATGGCGGGGCGGGCGGGATGGGCGGGAACGGTCCGGGATGTTCCTGACAGGCTAATATGACCCCAATAATTCTGAAAAAAAATACCACCATTAGGGGGACATAAGGACCTACCATGTGAAATTTTTTTCCCATTTATCTGTCCGAAATTGGATGAATTTTTGCGGTTTTCCCCCTCAGAAACTTAGAAATTCTGAAGTGAAGGTCACAAAATGGTTGGAAAAAATTGAAAGGACATGTGAATGTGAATGGGCGGCGGTGGGCTCTGGTTAGCTCAATTTGACAATTTTTTTCCGTCAAAATCCTTCGGAAACGAATAAAAAACAGTGGTCAAAGAGTTGATAATCTCTTATCAGTGTAGCGTTATCTTATCTTATGATCTTTGGAGGGGGTGCTGAATAGAACTTGTCTATTTGGCACCTGGGGTACTGCCGGCATTGGGGTTGCCAAATAGATTTATCCTTCATAACGATCTTAAGGTTGAACGCGCCTGCGGCCTACCCAGGTCGACCTCGACCGTGACGTCGGGAAAGACATTTATGTAACGGTTTAGCGCTTAGGAGTGAGGAGAAACACTCGTGAGTACAATATATTTACGCCAGATGTAGCCCCTGTCCTCTTGTTCTTGCTCTTCCTTATAACTACTGTCGCCCCCCTGAGTCTGCTTCGTCAAACGACTGCGTCGCCACCATCTTCCGCGCAGCCCCCACCCACACACACATATGGACCGAGAAGAAATTGCCCAGCGGTCTGAGACCATCGAATCAGCGAGCCCAGTGAGTCCCTCTACCACTTCCAACTGTATTCCCTGACATTCTGGTAGCCGTTCCCTGCCATCTACCGCGGGGCACTGTTCCCCGCCGGCGCCGGCGCGCAGCCCGCCATCGTACCTGTCCCGCTCGACTACGGGCTTGGCACGTACATGTTCCCGGAAGACCTGCGCGCATATGCGTGGGTCGGACCCGCACCGGGGCCTGGGACGGTGTCGCGTGTCAGGCCCGCGTGGCGGATGGATGCGGGCGGCGGGGCAGTGTACCTTGCGTATGCATCCGCGCAGAAATTGTCCGCGGCGGTCGGCGCTGTGGCGAACAGCGTGCTAGCTGGGACGAGCGCACCCGGTGGGAACAAGCCGCGCACGGTGTATGGAGACGTACTGTTCGTCAAGGAGAGCCTGGCACAGGAGTGCATCGTGGACCTCGGCGAAGCCGACTTCAAACATGTGCGGGAGAAATTTTTGAGGTGCGTCTCGTCGTGTGGACTGCTATAGTATAGACAAAACTGAGATGCGCGCAAGATGGTGGGCGATCCACGGATCGGATCCGGACCAGGTTCTCAGCTAGGGTTATATCCGCCCCTGTGTCTTGCCTACGAGCGGTAATGTGTAATTGTACATAGTCGAACGAACGGACTCGTGTTTTACCCTGAGAGGTTGTCCAGAATTGTTTCCCGGGCTTCAAGACAAGTTCAGGGCGGTCGGTGCGATTATGGACATAGAACTGAACACGACGGCTTTTGGTGCTGGCATCACTCGAAACTCGGAGTCGAAAGGACCATGAACTGGAAGGATGAAGGAGGATAAAGGCTTAACACATGTAAGGAATGGAAAGCATGGGTGGAACCCGTTTTGAGTAAAGGCTGACCATAAAAGCAGAAGGATAACAGTCCGAGAGTTCCTGAAACGCCTAGAGGAGACTTGCCGGAGAAGGCCAGTGAAGAACCTTGACCGAACGGCGGTCGGGAGCAGAAGGCGACATCAAAGTGATAGGCGCCCCAGCGTCTATCACGTCGAGCCTGATATAGGCTCGCTCCGTCTCGCAACTCGAAAAGGCAGGAACGCGGAAGCCCGGTGTATTCGCGCAGCTCTTGGACATGGGAGTTTTCATTCACATTTCATAGGCGAATTCCGCGTCGCGTCGCGTCGAGACGGCGTTATTTGCATGGCTTCAACAAAATCAGGTGATTTGGCGCGGAAAACACATAAATAAGGGAGAACAACTGTCAGCCACTCTCCACCCTTCTCTTCCACCTTCCACCAAGTGAGTACCCTTCCTGCCCACTCTTGAATTCGCGCTCACATATCTCATGCGTTGCTGGCGGCGATGGGACCAGTTGTCCCTCGCCGCCAGCGACGCCAGGGGCCCCGACGCGGCAGAACCCACAAAACGCGCAACACACACCCCACACCCAACACGCACAAGCGACGGACGAGCCCCAGGCCCCAAGAGCCGAAGAGCCCGAGCGCGCCGGCGCCTTTACCAGCCAAGAAGGTGCGTCGTTCTTGTCAGCCACCACTCATTCTGACCCTCCATTCCAGGTTCGAGTAGAGGGGCGGCATACCCACGAGAAGTTCAAAAGGCCTGTGGAAGCGCGCACTGTACGGCACCGCGTCGGCACATCGCCGGCGTCGCAGCATGCAGGCGTTGATCACGACCCGCAGCTCCCTATGCTGTCGGAAGGGTGGAAGTGAGCTGGTGTCCGGCTGAAAACGAACCGAACGGGGAAACAGCTGGCGCATGGCAAAAATCGGAAGCCGTAAACAGCCATAGCCCCTCCTCGCCTTACAGCGACGTGGCGGTCACTCCTGGTGCGTTCGTTTCCCACATCTTCTTCAATCTGTTACCGAACTCTTCTGCAGGCCGAGCTGGACGACTACTTTCCCGGGGGTGGGCTCGCAACCCTTGTGCTCCCTTGTCGTGGGCCCCCGGGCTTAAGACCTTCGGGTCGAACTAAAAGCACATTAATCTTCGCGTTTTATCTATCTTGAATATTAGTTTTCTGTAGTTCTTCTATACTCTTGTAAATGGAGGAGGAACTGATTATCCGCTCTTGCATGATGTTGGATCCAAGCGCAGTTCTTATGCACGAGATTACTCAAACTTGAATTCCCTTGCCATGATTATCTCGCGTTACAGTAGATCTAGAGGTCCGTTGTAAAAAGCCCCAGAGTCATGATCAGCGCGCTATTCCAGTTTCTAGCAATGACTTCATGTAGGTTGTTTCCGCCCTGACTCCTCAGGAACCCGTAGCATGGTGGGGCAACGCGGAGTGTAGTTTTTTTATGGGTCCAAGGAAAACAAGGTAGGCTGTCCATAGCGGACAGATCTGCAAGTCGCTGGACGGATCGTTTCGAATCAGATGTAGTATCCATCTTCATTCCAGAAGAATGGCGAGACGGGAAGTCTGGGTGACGAGATTCTGGGGCGGGCGTCCCGGCGAAGGGGCAGCTAGAACAAAAAGAAAAGACAGCACGGCCTGGACTCTTGACTGCGTGATGCAGTGCCCGCTTTTGTGGTAAGCTCGGCTCTGTTTTTTTGTCTCGTTTGGTAGCTAATGGTGCCATTCAACGGGAAGCCGGTATGCAGGCACTAGCAGTCGACGTTGCAATGAAAGAAAGGCGGGCCGGAGAATGCCGCACCATCTGATCTCAGGCTGCTGTTGACTGTCGACCTCTCGTCCAACCTCTTGCTTTTCTCCCTACATCAACCTTCTGGCCCCTTCGTGACACGTACTTGCGCTGCTATGGAATCTAATTGTCTATGCATACAAGACCTGGGAAGCAGACCCTCCCATCGCAACCCCATTGGGATCACAATTAGCTTCATTGTTCCCTGCGAACCCCTCCCTCGGTCATTGTCACCCAAGCGCTGTCCAGTCGGCCGTTTTGTACTATATAAACCGTCTCATTCCTTCAATCCACTTTATCCTGCTCCCTCCTAGATTTTCCTTTCTTGGTTTCATTCTTAATTTCTTGGGTCTGCTCCCGGCCGAGCTCAGTTGCTACTCTCTCTTTGACGAAATTCATCCAACGCTGCCTTATAATCTCTCTTAATCTCACTACCCATCCCTTTACGATCCGCCTGCCAGCATGCAACTCTCAGCTCCCTTCTTTACCTTGGTGGTCGTCGCCATCCTTGCTCTATCCTCTACTAGTGCTCGTCCTCTTCGCCGGAAGCCCGGCGGCATGGTCACCTTCCCCATGCGGCGCGTGCAAAGAAACGACCACATCCACGTTGAACTCGTAAGTCACTCAGCAAACGCTTCTCGATATTTTCTAACGCATCCTTCTCTAGCGCCACCAGCAACACCTCAATCGCGCTGAGCGTCTTGTCGCTCGTGCCGCCGGACTTGAAGGACCCTCCGATTCGCAGCTTCGGGCAAATTTGGAGCGGCGGGCATCGACCTTTTCGCTTGCGGAGAAACGGTTCAACATCCCACCGCCCAACTTTGGGGGGCCGGCGGGAGTTTCAGACGAGACTGTCTCCAGCCCTGTCGTGGAAAACGACGTGTATGTGCTTCATTCCTTTTTACCGTGCTCTCCTTATTCGCCTTCATCAGCACCTCGAACACTGCTCCCAGTCTCGCCAGTCAGTCCTCTGAAATCGCTCCCGAGTATGCGGCTTCCCCATTCCTCTCCCTTGATTTTCTCTGACCATTTTCGCAGTGGATCGGACACTTCTTTTGTCGCTGATGTGCCGATCGGAACGCCCTCCCGCAATTTTGTCATAATCTTGGACTCGGGTTCAGGTACGATACATCTTCCAGGACGCGTACACGAATTGACCGAGATTTTAGGTGACTTCTGGGTAGAATCAGACAACTGCACATCGCAAAGCGGAGGTGGCTGCGTATATTTATTTCCCTTTTTTGCCCGCGTTCGATGCTTAACGTTTGTGTAGGGAAACCACACTTTCCTCGGGGCTGACAGCTCTTCCACTTTTGTCAACACGCACAAGCCATGGAGCGTAGAGTACGGCTCAGGAGCGGCTTCTGGGGAGTTGATTACAGACACCATTGTTATGGGTGGAATGGTGCTGGGGAACCACACCTTCGGAGTCGCACACTCTATCAGTCAGAGCTTCAGTGGGGACTCGGTTGCAGATGGCCTCATGGGCCTCGGCAAGCAGGTGAGTCGGAGGTGAAGCTCATCATCATGGAAGCTGAGATTTCATGCAGGGATTGTCCAATCAGGGGGTTCCCACTCCGGTGCAATCTCTGGCAAATACCGGTTTCATCAACGCTGCGATTACCTCGTACCGGCTCCCTCGTGCTATCGACCACACCAACAACGGCGAAATTACTTTTGGGTCTGCTTCCCCTCTTTTTCTCGATCTCGTCTCGTCCTGACGTGATATTCAGCGGTCTGGATGACACCAGATTCGACAGCAGCACACTCGTCACCCTCAATGCCACGAGCGATGCCTTTTGGATTGGTCACCTGGGTGGAGTCACCGTCAACGGCGTCACTGTGCCCATTACCAACCGGACCACTCTCATGGACACTGGCACGACTCTCCTCGTCGTTCCGTCCACGGATATCGATCCCATTCACGCAAAGATTCCTGGTGCGATCAAGACGAGCCCAACTTCCTACTCTGTGCCGTGTAATACGTCCGCAACCGTCGCGCTCGAATTCGGCGGCAAATCGTTCCCCATCAACCCGCAGGATCTCACTTTCGCGTCGAACGGGCGGACCACAGGGCAGTGCACATCCGGTATTGGCGCGTTTTCCCCTGGGGATAGCCCAACCCAGTGGCTGGTGAGTGCAACTGCTAATTGCTCCTGCTTGTGACTAAATCGGTTATCCCAGGTCGGCGACACGTTCCTCAAGTCGGTCTACTTTTCCACCAACGTCGACGCCAATACGATCACCTTAGCCCAATTGACTTGAAGGCTTGACCCGAAATTATGAACTAACAGAAAGATATTTTTCACGATCTCGACGCACCGCAATAACGAACTTTTTTAATACGTTGATTAATGGACTACATAGTTGTATTGTTAGCTTTTCCAATTTGTGTTTCCCTACCAATACGATTCGGAACGTCAGCTTGATCAGCCCGACGACGACCTTCGAAATTTCCCCTTTTCACCGGATCGACTACGTGAGCACTGCCACTCTACAACACAGACCTGGCCATATTCTGTTGTCTGCGCGACCATATACATTCCTATTATAATTCTATCCACTCTCTAGTGGTGGTTATCATGGTTTCCTTCCCCGCAAGTCGATTCCCCCCGTCAAGCCGTCGCCATACTAGGACTTCCAAATTTAATACAAGACCCACATATAAAGTGGAAAGATGCCTTTCTGCTGCCACACCGAAGTTGATCTTTGGCCCAGCCCCAGTATTGGGTTAGCTGCTCCTGGTTGAGTTTGCTTTCCTGTTGAACTTGCTTTCCTTGAACTATTTTGCTCCCCTCACGACCTCACGACAATGAAGCTTGAACTATTTCCCGCGTTATTCGCTGTTGCTCTGATATCTCTAGACCACACCTGGGCGCGTCCTATCCGACGAAACGGCGGGCTCATTACTTTGCCTTTACGACGACATGATATTCCCGGCGATGGTATGCATCCAGACCTGGTGTGTACTGTCTTGCACGCTTCCGCTCTGCGTTTGACTTTGATTATTTCAGCGATATCAACAAAAAATCAACCGTGCCGACCGTCTGCTCGCCCGCTCGAACGGACAAACGGGACCCTCTGACGAGGATCTGCGCCGGAATCTAAGGAGAATGCTCTCCGACCTGCGGGCTCGCAACGAAATCCCACCAGACCAACTATACCATATAGATGGCGACCACAGCGGTTCTTCGATTGTGGAACGCGACGGGTACTTATAAATCCAATCTCGATATCATTGAATTCTGATTCAGTGCCTTCAGCAACTCACTTTCAAACATCACAACGCTCGCCAATAATTCGATGGTCCTCAATATTGAGTGTGTGCACTCATTCGTTCATGATTCGCCCAGTCTGATCTTAACCTCAGTGGCTCGGATACCCAATACCTCGCCACCATCCCCATCGGAACGCCTCCACGAAATTTCTCAATTATCATGGACTCGGGTTCTGGTGAGTTGCATTCCAGGACGCTTGGACTTGGCAGGGTTCTGATTGCGCAGCTACCTTCTGGGTGGGTTCCGACAATTGCACATACGATGAAGGGGGACCCTGCGTGAGTCTCATTGGACTAGTAGCCACCAGAGCAAACACTCATACCTGCTAGGGTAATCATACCTTCCTCGGCGGGGCAGAATCCAGCACATTTGTCGACACCGGAACCCCATGGAGCGCAGGCTATGGGTCGGGCAATGCCAGTGGAGACGTTGTGAGGGACAACGTGGTCGTCGCTGGGATGGAATTGAGCAACCTCACTTTCGGTGTTGCCCACAGACTCAGCGCAGAATTCACGAAAGACCCAAACACCGACGGACTGATGGGTCTCGCGAGATCTGTATGCCACATAGATTTCATTTGATCCGTTACTCACACGGAATTCAGAGTTTAACAGCCCTCAAGATTCCAACGCCTGTGGAAGAATTGGCGAAACGGGGTCTGATTTCTGCGGCCATAACATCCTACCGGATCCCTCGACGAACCGACGGAATTGATGATGGCGAAATTACTTTCGGGTTTGTACTACATAGTAACCTATGCCCGAAACTTACTTGATCCCTCCACAGCGGTTTAGATGGAAATAGATTCAACCACAGCACCTTGGTTACCGTGAACAGCGTGGACACCGGGTTTTGGGTCGCTGAAATGGGCCCAGTTACTGTGAACGGAGAAGATCTCGGACTCGTGAACAAGACCGCTTTGCTCGATACTGGGACCACCCTAATGGCGGCATCAGCGGAAGATGTCAAGACGCTTCACGACAAGATACCAGGTGCCAAACAAGGCCCACAGGGATATACCGTGCCATGCAATACCTCTGCTATTGTTGCGCTCTCTTTTGGTGGCGAAGCTTTTCCAATAAATGTACTGGAGCTTGCCCGTGGATCAGCATCTCAAAAAACCGGTGATTGTGGATCTGGCATCGGTATCAGTGCCCAAGCCGGCAACAGGTGGCTGGTTCGTCCCTTCCCCACTTTCTCATAGTTTTTATCCTTAAAATTCGTCAGGTCGGAGACACATTCCTCAAGTCCGTGTACTATTCAACGAACTCGGACAAAAATACGATTTCTCTGGCAAGGCTTGTGTAAACTTTGGGTCTTTCTTTTTCGGGTTTTGCTATTTGGCCTCGAGCGGAGCGTGAGTCTCGTTTCTGGGGTTTTCAATGGATAGATATACAGTAGATGCCTAGACGCGTCCTCGCTCCAAACCCCTTCATTGGACGGTTGAGAGAGGATAAAATAACATCTAGTTCACTTGGTCTCATCCTCCATTTCAATTTCAAGAATCGAATACATCTTTGAGCTAAGTTAGCATTGAAGGGTGAAGTTTCCAGGGCTTCAAACGCTTAGGCGACGGCTCGAGGATCAAGGTCATATCAATTCGACTGTCCGGCCAAGCCAATCCTCTTTTAATCTCGAATCTACCAACTGGTCCAACTCTTTTGCTTTGATCACAGCGACATTGATGATTCGCAACACCTCGTCCATACCCAATGGGACCCCACCTAACTTCTGCACTACGCAAAGTTCCCGCTGAGCATTTAGAGCTATGGATATCAATCCCGCGCTTAATCGCTGTTCCAGTTGAGACGGATCGATAACTGGAGAAGTTTCAGGATCGGGGAAGAAGGCGAATGTGAGGCAAAACGGGGTGTGATGCATTGAAAGCGGCACAGGTGCTCGTTCGGAAGGGGGATGCTGGAATTGCTTAGTTTAGCAATGCATTGAACAAGGAGAGGACAGCGTACTATTGTCACTTCATCGCCAACAACCTCCACATCCGGTCTGCGGAAATGCTTGAGGGCGACGATTCCGGCGAGACAAGCACAGTCAAGCATGTTCCCAGCGTCGGACAAGCAATGGAGTGTCAACCGCAAGTGCCAGACCTAAGGGATGTGAGATGAACCTTGAGATATCTTAGAAGTACGGACCCGTTGCCCGGCAAGAATGCACAGTGATTCCTTGTCTACAGCATCGCTGCGCTTGAGGACTTTATCAAGCATGCGAGTGATGGTTATTTCTTCTTCCGACGGGCTTGAGAGGGTTAAATATATTGGTGGACCCGTCCTGCGACACATACCTACCGTCCGATTTCGTACTCGCTGGAGGCCATGGGTGATATTTCGGAATGTATAGTAATGATCCCTTCGAATGGGCGTTCGGGCGGCGGCTTCACCATTTTTGCGTCGACATGCGCGATTACTCTGAGGAGAAGAAACAGAATAAGTGCATATGTTGGAAGGCCGCAACACTACCCAGTTTGACGCGTTAAATCTGGACTGACCGCGTTTTTCCAAGGGCACATTCTACCCAGCCGAGGTCCGGACCAAAGCTTAGAGTCGGAGAGCGCAATTCAAGAGGAAGCCGGCCATCTAGTCGAAGAGACTGTTTGAGGGCAGTGAAAATGAATTCTTTCTCTGGAATTGAAGGGGATGGAGGTCTCATGGTTTTTGCGAGACGCTGTTTGGCTCGGCTTTCTTTTCTGGCTTTTCACCTCATGGTTCGCCTCATAACCCACAATCTACTTGCCTGCCACGTAAAAGGATGTACTTCAAACAACTTCCCTTTGGAATTTAAGGACGTTCAGGTCGTTTTACGCGAGAGTGAATTTAATCCAGATTTCCTGAGAGGATTTATTCCCAAAATTGAATGGCCTGCTTTAATCGGGGCTTCTCGAGAGGTATATTCCTAGTACTGTCCCATGAACCTCGATTCTGACTCCCCGCCGTAAGTTGGGGGACACATCGTTGCCGGACCAGCTCCCGGAGATGCTCGACGACGATTTTTTAAAAGCTCTTCATCATGTGCTGCTCGAAGTATGGACTCCCAGCGCTCACTTCAATCTATCTCACTGGTCCTCAGATTCATGTGGAAGAAGGCATCATGGTTTGCCCTAACTGCAAACACAACTATCCCATCTCGAATGGCATACCAAACATGGTAACGTACAGGGATCTTCACCTCGACCCGGACTTACTTTATGACATAGCTTCTTGCGGAGCATGAGATCGGGTGAAATGCCAGCTTTTGAAATTCAACAATTACTCCTACTAGTGGTCCAGTTGTCGCATCGGTCATATGTTCTTTGGTTCATTTTTCTTGGCGAACGGATCTCGGACGTTGTCTGCTGCAAACACTTGTGGAGACCATGTTCAAACGTTGTAGATAAAACAGGTATTCATAACAGACATCATTGGAATATCCGGACAGCAGTCCATAACCGAGGTTAATCCCTCAGCCCACGGTACCGTTTCACAATCAGTGGCAGCTGGCTTGGTTTTTTTCTTGTCAGTTATGACAACTGGTCGCTGGAGCGGTGTAGCGCTCCGACCAATTCCACCCTCACGGACGGCCATTTCAAACTCGAAAGACCGAATGAGGGTGAAGAGAATTGCTTTCTGTTCGGCAAGGGCAAAACGAAATCCGATACAGTTGTGTGGGCCTGCGAGCTTCTATTTAGGAGGTGGATTTCTTTCAGCAGCGACACACCGGCAAAGAAGGTGAGTAGGTTAGCCCATATGCCCGGTACAGCGGTAGCGGCCTCCGGTACGTGCTCCCACCGCTCGGGTCTGCTTTTTTCTTAGCTTGAATGGCGGCGGGAATCCAAATATCTCGCAACTATAAACGTCTCAGCCGCAGAAAATTGACGGTAGAAGAACAGTAGTCACTGAACCTTGATGGCTTTCTCCACGAATACTTCTGTCATCTGCCGGATTTGCGCCACACCAAAGGCCGGATTCTAGAAAGATACGAAGACAAAATGGATATTTTGCTGTCAATTCAAGTGTCAAATTTACTAGAATTTTCCTCTACGAAAAGTTAGAACGGTAATCACATTTACATGCTCAAAGAGAGCGATTTCACCTGCCGTTTACGATCATCGAGCTCAGCGGAAAGAATACCTGATGTGTGTCACCAAGTCCATTCTGTTAATGAGATGGAACTTCATACCGCAACCCATTAGCCGTTTTATAGAATAAGGATCGAACGGAGACTTCTGGAACACCGCCGGGCGCGCGACGATGTGGCTAATGGCTGTGAGATCCGAGGTGTGGAGAACATTGGTCTTGGGTCCGGTGTCAACGAACATGGAGGAAAGTGAGTGTTGAGCGAACATTCAGAAGAACATTCAGAATCCACTTGAACCGAAAATTAGAACCAAACTCTTTCCTCCATTTGTCGGTCAACAGGGCATCATTCTGTCGTCGAGGATTTGCGGACAATGGGACGGAAGGGCTTTGAAACACCTACCGCCATTTGCATGAAGTTGCCGAATAAGAAACTTGGGCTTCTTGGACCCACGAGATGCCGAAGAGGGGAGGTGAGATCCTGGTAAGTTAACTGGATCAGGTGGAAGATAACATAGGTTAGCAAGGTTCCAAAGATTGGGAGGATGAGCTGGGAAATCATAGCCAGAAAATTGTGGCAAAGGAATCCCTAGGGTAAGCTTTATAGACGGGCACATAGGTCGAGCGACGTAAATCGCGTAAGCTGGAATGAGTCCTTCTCAGGAAGAAGCTATAGTCTTCCCCGAGCTGGCTGCGGACTTTACGAATTCGAATAATACGAGCCGTTCCCAAAGGCCTTGAGTCACTCGCTCTTGCTCATCGTCCGCGACAACACGGATGTCTTCCTTCGATGACGCTCTGCCGGGCTGGGTAGCCCCGAGAGCTCAAAAAGAGACGAACCGTCAGCAGTGGGGTCTACGGGTCCGGGAAATGGCGCTTGGACGAGATCGGCAACTCCGGATAGATGCAGGTGAGGATTGTTGTCCAAAGCAAGTAAGTCATGTACAAAGAGGTATCCAAGTTAGTGCTGGTCATACAGAGAAGCCGAACCGAAACCATGTAGCACAGGCCAATACCAGCAGTACGGCCACAGCAACACCTTCCTGCCCAATGGAAATCGAAACACTGGATGGTCCGGTAGTAACGATCAATTCAGCGCTAAAGGATGGAAGGAGCAGTACAAACTTTGAAGATGTGGTTGCACTCGCAGTTGGAGCAGTAGACGAGGCTGAGGCGGACGAGGACGTCGAGGCCGCGGGATTGCCGACGACGGCGCTCACGTTGAATGCTCGGGTTGTGTTTGCTTGCAAGGCCCATGTAAGCCCTCCAGTTACATGCGCCATAAAAAGGGGATCCTATTGTGCGATCGTTGAACTACAGCATCATTTAAATCTCGCCGAGCCTACCTGCCATGTTTGATTCAAATGCCCTAGGCTGGTGTAAAAACTACGGCCAGCAATTTGGCCGCTTTCAACTCCAGCACCATGCTGCTGAAACCAAGCTCAAGTTGCATGTAAGTAGGTCTAGCGATTCAAACTTGATAGGACTCACCAGAAGGATGGGGAGTCCCTTGGTTGAAATTGCGTGTTCCGGTGTCTATCATTCCATGAATGCGCAGCCGGCGCAGTCGGCGCATAGGTGAGCGTACCAACGTAACTGGATTCATTGGCAGCAAGCACGACTATGGCCCCAATCGCCCGAGGGTCGGATTTGAAATTATACCTTGTTGAGGGTTTAAATCAGACGTGGTCGAAATGGAATGAAAACTACATACATCTCCTCCTGGATATGCCATTCTGCTGGTAACATGCTGGTGCTCGGATGCGAAGTATCGAGTACATCAACTGTCTTGGAGGCCGTTCAGCTTCGACTGTTCCGAACTTCAATCCAAGATAGAAAAAAACACCAACTGCATTCTGAAGGTTTGGATGGTAATCAAAGTACGCCCCTGGTTCATTTGGTGGTTTAGCGCAACGAAATCAGAATTCAGGGCGACGGACCAAGTTCTTGGCCATAGAATGTAGTATTGACCAGAGAATCTGAGGCGGCATGGACTCCCTAAGAATTGGTTAGGATCGAGGTTCATTGGAATATCCGAGACTGACCACGAAATTACCTCCAAGGTTTAGATAGTTCTGGAATGCTGTTTTACCAGAGTCATCAAGAACTGGAGATACTACCGTCTCAAAATGGAGGGTGTAACTGTGGAGAAGAAGACGTGCCTTCGCCCGTCGTCGAAATGAACATAATAGCATCGTAATTGGCGAGATTTCCGTCCGTGAATTGTGTCTCATCTTCGGTGTTGTCGAAAGCCAAGTTGATCGACGAACCCATCTGCTTCAGGGCATCTATTGCGGTCGGGATTGAATCATGCCGGTACCCTTTTGTTGCGGTGTAAAGTAGGACTCGAGCCGGCGCCAATGAGTGAACTGTCCAAGCATAGCTCAACAGGAACCACAAGGCACTTCTCTGCAAAATCCCTCGCATAGTGGTTCCGGGAGAAAGGGTGGATAGTCTCCAACTCAAGAGACAATTTTCACAGTAATCAACACAACGAGTCAGCACAGCCTGAGTGACACAGCTCCGCTCCAGTCTGCTCCCCATCTGGCGTGAGTCGTGAACTAAAGAAAATCTCAGCAAGCCAAGATGCTGGTGTGGGCTTTCCGATGGTCGGCTCTACTGCGCATTCTCTACCTGATTTATTATTTTCCCTCTCTTGCCAAAACTTCTCCAACTCTCCTTTATGCAGTATTAGGATTAGCAAGCTATAGATGTGAGAGATGGGGTCCAGAGTGGCAAATTAAATAAACCGTCAAGAGCAGGGGTGGTGAAGGATCTGAATGTCATTGTGGGCGACACTCTGGCTCCTCTCCTCCATCGAATCCATCCTCATCGTCCTCATCCTCTATCCAATCTTCTTCATCGCCCTCGCCGAACTGAGATGCAAAAGCGCGGTCAAAGAATTCTGTAGCCGGGAAATACCGTTGACGCACTTCCTCAATATCAGCCTCCTCGAACGCTGCCGTCGAGACAACCGCTGGCCGTGGCTCGATATCCGCCTTTTTTGGGGGAATTAACGATAAAAGAGTCTGCCGTGGACGAAAAATGAGTGCCTTGTTTTCATCGACGAACAAGTATGACCTTCTGATCAACATTTTTCAACCATTCATTGTCGGGCATCTCAATGGTAAATGTGATGTAAAGATCGCCTTTGGTATCCGGCTGTTTGTAGACTGGCATGCCTTCACCGCGCAAGACAATAGTGTCGGCATGCTTGATAATTTTGCCGGGAGGACTCGTAACTTGAACACCCCGACCGTCAAGGTGAGTGATCAATATCCGTGAGAACCCGAATAGAGCCTCAGACAATGTTATCGTGACGTTGGTTAGGAGGTCGCTGCCCGCCCGTTCAAAGGACTCATGTGGGGTTAACCGCAGGATAAATATCACATCACCAGCCGGTGTGCCGGGCTACGGAACGAATGAGACGAGGCTGCAAAGGATAATTGATAGCATACCTCTTCATCACCAGCTCCGGCGAGGATAATCCTTTGCTTATCCGCCATGCCCTTTTCAATGACGACTTCTTGCCGGTTCTTTTCTTTGACCGTTTTTTCGCCCTTGCATTTTTTACACCTAGTGCAAATCAACACCAGCCAAACGAAAGCCTAGAGGGGAACATACCGGTCCTTTTCCCTGAGTTTTTGGCCTGTGCCATCACAGTTTGAGCACGGCACTCTCGAGGTAGTCAGATGGGATCCATGCTGATTTGAATCATTAGAAAGACGACAGGAGTACCGGGCGGTTGTAACTGACACTCATTTGTGCGGTTGTCCAGCCTTTCCCGTCGCATATACTACATGGCTTTGGCTTTGCGCTGCCTTTGGCACCAGATCTAGCCAGATGTTGGTCCGCATAACGAATTCTGGTGATACAACGTACCCTTTGCACGTCCCGCACACGGCTTCTTTCTCCATATTAAGTTTGAGGGTCTTTCCGTTGTACAACTCATCGAGCGTAACGGTATGAGGTATCACGGCGTCTTCGCCTTTACCTCTCCGGCGACCACTAGGTCCGGCGCCCTCCTGGCCCAAAGTCGAATCCGAAGTTCATGCCGCGCCTGAAGCCTGGAAGAACTGGGCAAAAAGTTCGGCCGCATCCATTCCTCCCATCCCGGGCATTCCGCCATTCAGACCGTCCATGCCGGCCTCATCGTAGATTTGGCGCATTTGGGGATCGCTGAGGGTTTCATAGCTACGCGGCCGTGCCACCGGGTCAGCTACAATTGCCTCTGGGCAAGACGGAGACGAACGCAGCAGCCATCTCTTGAAATTTCTGGCCCGCTGCGGGATCATTGATGTTCTAGAAATATACGAGTAAGGTCATGATAGCAGGGAACAGAGGCGTGGAACATGCCTTGTCCTGGATGTTTGTGTACTCAACACATCTGGATTGAACACTGGAGAACGGACGTACGGGGTGGTGCTCCTTCGCCTTCATGGCAGTGAGATCTCAGGCATAAACCAAATGAAGAGATCGGGGCACCTTCTGGCGATACGCCTTTTTTATTTCAGCTTTAAGGAGCAACTGTGAGGTAAAATCATTGAAGAGGACACTCATCTTGACGTACCCTCGCTAGCATTTGGGGAGACGCCGAGAATATCGTACAAATCTGTCTCGACGGGCGGCACTGCTCCGCGTTATGGTCGTGCATGAATTACCAAGATGTGAAACTGACTTTCTTTGGTGGCGGGAAGAAACGCGTCCCAAGCACGTGATCGAAAGTTTTCTCTTTGAACCTCAACCAACGACATAACCCAAAAGTCGACATTACGCATGTCCTTTTCCTGTGAGTTCCGCTCTTTACTTCCTACTATGATGTTTCAAAATTTTATCTACATTGTCCAACTGGGTTTCCCCAGTGTGACGACACACATTCACTGAACTTCCGAGCTGTTTCTGGCAAAAAAAAACACGTACTGACTGCCTTCTCTTCAGTTCCTCGATAGCAAGCTACTTTCCAGTGTACCGCGAGGCTTAGACCGCTGTGCATATACTCTCTACGTCTGTCTCTATCCGATCCTGATCCATGTACTCGTATGTAGAATCCATGAATTTTTACTTCGAGGCAGCGAAGACGTTAGACCGTCTTGACGCAAAACAGGGTTTCGATAAAAGGCATCCTCGCCACCCTGCCGGAGAAGAGATAGAAAGAGAACCGCTGCTCTGTCATCGAGACGCTCAAGTGTATGTGCATTCTGAATAGTTAGCGAACATTTGACACGACTGCGCCTGGCAGATAAATCTGTTCTCTCGGACATGTCAAAGAAGCCAACCTCATGAAAGGAAGAGCGCAAGAAACTGACCTCTCAGAACCTGGTGCTGGTCCTAGTACACGACGTTCTCCTCGCGGGCGGTATCCAGGCCGGAGACGGACCCATAAAAACAAGCCATTTTGCGGCACAAAACGCGATTGCATGGAGAGTTTCAGAAGCTCAAGATCAAACGCGGTGTCAGGTCGAACATCGAGTTGGCTCAATCTGGCGATGCAAGAGCAGGTTAATTTGCCTCTCTCTTTTCAGTCAGATGAATAGTGAATATATTTGTACAGAACAGATTCCCCGCTACGTCCGTGTCAACACCCATAATGTGGACTATCGAAGCCGCCGTCAATACTTTGTTTCTCAAGGATTTGAACTGGGCACTCCTTTCGAATCTACGTACAGAAACCCGTTCCCAAGTCCGTCGTAATCATTGGCCTAACCAATTCTTCTCAGTAAAGGTTTCGCGAAGGACGAGCATATACCTAACCTGCTCCTTTTCCCGCCGCAAATGACCTTCCACGACGACGCTGCGTACAAATCCGGCAAAATCATTCTTCAAGACAAGGCTTCGTGTTTTCCCGCCGTCGTCCTAGCACCACCTGCTAGCAAAGAAGCTGTCGTCATTGACGCTACTGCAGCGCCCGGTAACAAGACTACGCACCTTAGCGCTCTGATGCGAAACATAGGCACAGTGACAATATTTTAGAAATTTAATACCGGGTATGAGCTAACCGTGGAACAGTTGTATGCCTTCGAGAGAGACCGCAAACGGTTCGGCACGCTCACAATGATGCTGGCTCGAGCCGGCTGCAAAAACGTCCAGCCACTGAATTCGGATTTCCTCACGATCGATCCGTCCGACCCAAAGTTTGCGAAAGTCAGTCATATGTATGTGCCTTCCTCCGGGTGGAGTTTGCCATACATATGACTTAACAAGGACTCGCTCATAGCCTGTTGGATCCTTCCTGTAGTGGTTCCGGCATCGTCAATCGCCTGGACCATCTCCTCGAGACAGGCTCGTTTTTCCTTCGGTGGAATACAATACCCACATATGCTGATTTGTTGAGGCAGAGAAGAAAACCAGGAGGCGCTGGACGATCGGCTAAACAAGCTGGCTTCGTTCCAACTCATGATGATCAAGCACGCTATGAAGTGTGCGTAGTGTCTCCTTGATTTGAATTTTGTTTTTGAGTTAAGTTTGTGTAGTTCCCAAAGTCTCACGGATAGTGTACTCAACATGCAGCATCCACGCCGTGGAGAACGAGGGTGTCGCCAGTGCCGCCCTTCTTTCTGATGAAGCTAAAGTGGGCACGTTTCGTCTTGCGTCCAAGGAGGACGTTCTACCAACATGGCATCGGCGAGGGATACCTGGAGAAAATGGCTGTTCCTGGTATGTTTTCCATGAGGAGTTGTATGGTCGCTAATATACCTGACGCATAGCCGATGCCGCATCCCTGGTTCGCTGCTCCGCAGGCGAGGATGCTACGAACGGCTTTTTCGTGTCTTGCTTTGTCCGAGGCCTAACCCAGTCGACCCCGTTCCACAACTTGAAGCGGAAAGCTGATGTGCAGGACGAAGGTGATGAAGGAGAGGAGAGTTTAGACGGTGCAGACGTCGCGGCAACGGCGAAGCGTAAGAAGAAAAAGAAAAAGAAGAAGCAGAAAACAGTCAATAGCATCGTAGCGTGGTTGTCAAAGATCTATGCGAGAACGGAGCGCACTTATGCTAGAGGAAAGTGCACGTTGTATATAGCGCCCGTGGTATATCATAACGAGAAAAAAAAAGCCGCTATGAAGACTGTACCATTGTGGACCGGGAAACAGGTTCTCAGATGATTTCTGCGAGACATAGCACATATCATATTGCATAGAGCGATGCATCTGTGCCCCCGCGCTCCGCCGACGTACAGCAGACGAAAAAAAGTTCCTCACGTCGACTTCTTCGCCTTGAACACCGACTTGCGAAACCACATCTCTCCTCGCCTTCTTTGCGAGCATCACACCGAACCGTCCAAAGTCGTTCAGATTCCGCCTCTTCTCCGTGGCGGCGCGTTTTCTGTGCCCAGCTCGACTTGTCCCACTTCTCGACGATCGCTTCCTTCTCAAGCTGCTTTTTGATTACGCCCGAGCCGGCCGCGCGGGGGAGCTTCGTGAGGGTGAGGGGAGTGAGGGTGAGGTGCTTGTACGGGTACGATTGCCGTGTTACACCGGTTGTAGGCCCGTCGATTATTGCCTGAGGGGAAAACGTCCATGAACGAGGGAGGGTACACAGAAAGCGGACAATGCATACACGGTTGTGGTCGATGATCTCGGCAATGACGGCGATTTTGCCAGAGAAGGGGCCGGATTTGAGGAGGACGCTACTGCTCGGCCTTTGAGAAATCAAAGCTCGGAAACGATGAAGTTTCAACGTACCGCGCCCAACCTCGACGAATCGCTTGAAAGTGGAGTCCTGGAAGACGAATCAGCATTCAAATAACGGGTTGGCGGTGAAAATCGGTGCAGAAAGAGGTTATGCATTCCAGCATACTTGGCAGCCAACTAGCACGTTGAAATGAAGCGCGGGGGGTACGCGCTACACGACACAGTGTATGGAAAATGCAGGGAAGGCGAGAATACTCACAGCGGAGCTCATTTTTGTCTTCTTCGGTCTGTTGACGACGGGCGAATTTTGGAGGTTGTTTGGTTTACTAGATAGGACCAAACTTGATGCACAGCCACGGGTCACAACTTGGAAGCAGTCAAAAGTATGTGCTATTTTGAAGAGCACATAGTACAGCTGCATCCACCAGCTATGTGTTTATGATATGTGGTCGAAGCGCGACTCGTCAGTTATATTGGAATTTTACGCAACACGGTGAATACTGGTCTCTAGACTCCTCCGCTCAACCCACCAATCCGCAACGACGACACGATCTAGCCACATATCTACATGAACACGACTAACCAGTAGGTTCTTACTATAGCTAAAACCAATATTGATGTCCGATGTGGACCGTTGTGAGGAGATGTGGACCAGGTGGAATTGCTTTGGCGTTGAATGTCGAATGAATGTAACATTGTCGGAAACGCTTGAGTTCAAGCTAATAGCGGGCGACGTCTACAGCATGGTGCCAGAAGTAATACAGTGATTAGAGCAAGAACGGGTCCATTGCATTCCTAAGTATGATTTCGGTCTTTTGTTCTTTCCATAGCTGATGAACGGTTCGTCGTCAGTCGCGAGTCGAACACAGACATCAAAGGCAGACGCACGGTTGTAATGCAACAGCTTTTCTATCAGGTCCACATGCGTTAGGACCATCCTACGGCAGCAGTATCTCTTGAGCTGCAGTTCGTCCAGGGCTTCACTTGAGTGAAAGAATGAGTCGAATCCCGCCGCGTCAAGTTGTCGGACACTGACCCCTCGCTAATATCCCGGGACAAGAGATCGAGATACGCGTTCCATTTGTCTCCGATGACTTTTCCGCACGAGAAACAGCGCACCGGGATAATCTTGGTAATACTAGCGTGAAGGGGTGTTCTGCTGGGCAAAAATGAGACTTGCCATGTCGTTAACGAGCACGGGTATCCGACGCTGTGTCTGTGGCTAGCAATAGCCTGGGCAAGAGCACAAGGAAGACCGGTGTTCGGGGTCGAAAACCAAGGAATATTGTGCACAGCCACATCGCGCTTCCACAACAAAGTCAAATTTGAGTCATCATCTCATTCCCTTCACAAATCCATTAAACAGTTTATCGAGGCTACAATACGATATGAGACAGAACAAAATGTATCAGAGCCTGTGGAGGGTCAGTGGGCTGGTGAGTAGAGCCTACATCCCTTCGATAAACCCTCGTGCTGCATAAATACGTACAACACCTGCTTGCTGAATATAAAACTTGCCCTCCTGTGCAATCTCCGTCGACCGAGCTAGCTAGCGAGCGCCGAGTTCCGTCTGGTAAATGATTCGGAGACGCGGCGAGAAAAGTGAGGTGATGGATGGAGGCGGTGGCGACGGCGTCGTAAGAAAGAAAATCTGAACTGAGCTATGTGAGAAATGAATAATTTCGCCAATGTGTGGGTTTAGTGTTTTATTGTTTCTGATCGTTAGAAAGCGGAATCGGAACAGAAGATGAGGGAGGTTAATTTTCGGGTTCGAGTAGGTCTGGGAATCAGCTAGCTTGCTGTTGCGCGTATTGCCCTTGGTAATATGACGCGTAGTTGTAGTCTTGGGATTGCTGAGGGTAAGCACCGCCAGCCTGGTAGCCCGCCCACGCCGCGCCAGGAGCGCCTCCATACCCGCCGCCTGCAGCATAACCTGCGCCGTAGCCTGCCTGGGGAGGACGATACCCGCCTCCGCCCTGCTGCTGATTGACGGGAGTCTGCCAAGATTCGGGACGACGCCAGGGAGGGATACTCGATCCGCCGCCAGTGATGTCCGCTGGAGCTGACCACGCCTGCTGTCCACCGCCAGCAGCCGCGCCACCAGGAGTCTCTCCCAACTCCGCCATCAGATTTGCATACTCTGAATCGAAGACGCGGCCATTCTGCGGGGCGGCAGCAGGACCACCGAGGCCGACCGCATTGGGATTCTTGTTCTGGGTGCAATCGCGAGCCATGTGTCCGGCGCTGCCACAAACATGACAGACGATGTTGGCGGTAAAGTTCTTCTGCTCATTGCAGTCGTATTGACGATGACCAACCCCACCACAGTTTTTGCAGATTTGGTTCTCGTCGTCGCGGAGAGTACCATTCAGGGCAGCGAGCTCGCGAAGCTGGTTGCGCTTGTGGTCGTTCTGGCCTTCGG